>JAVJIF010017820.1:0-86190 GCA_038442645.1 Agave tequilana
TTATAAATATATATCGGTCAGGGCAATTATCTCTATAATCCCAAGAACGGTTCATCTCTGCTGAGCGTAAGTTTTCCTTTAACTTTTTAAGTTTTCACTCTATATATATATAATGATCTATGAGTTCAATACAGTCTTTTCTCAGTAATTATAGTTTAACATCGAGTTATCTTATGTATTAGCTATCACACGCATATCTCGTATATCATGCACAGAGTGTGCCAATCACAATCATAATTTATCCATTCATATAATATACTAATCACAAATGTACTTGCGTATCACATAATCATATTACATATATGTATACATATATCTCATATGCTACACCGGTGATACACTAACCACACTAAATAAATCATATTATATATATATATATTATCTATATACTCAGTTACTTATCTTATTATCAAGTTCATCTTGTGTATACACAACACGTATCACACAGTCTGTAAGTTCAATATTACATAACATTAATGTACTTGCCGGTATATCAGACACAATCAAGTTCAATCAATCAATCAAATGAAATCAATCATACTACTTGGTCTTATATACAAACATGAGCACTTTGTTTTCAATCACATATATCACTCGTACATATATTTCACACGTGCACATTCATTCTCAATCTTTTATAAAGATGTCAATATATGTATATCATAACACCGTCTTCGCACTCCGCCCGTGCAATACGGGTCCCTTCCTCCATTAATACATGTATATATATTTATAGCACCGTCTTCGCACTCCGCACGTGCAATACGGGTCCCTTCCTCCTTTAATACATGTATATATATGTGTGTATATTATAGCACCGTTTTCGCACTCCGCCCGTGCAATACGGGTCCCTTCCTCCTTTAATACATGTGTATATATATATATTTATTGCACCGTCTTCGCTCTCCTCCCGTGCAATACGGGTCCCTTCTCCATTAATACATGTATATATATTTATAGCACCGTCTTCGCACTCCGCCCGTGCAATACGGGTCCCTTCCTCCTTAATACATGTATATATGTGTGTGTATATTATAGCACCGTCTTCGCACTCCGCCCGTGCAATACGGGTCCCTTCCTCCTTTAATACATGTATATATATTTATAGCACCGTCTTCGCACTCCGCCCGTGCAATACGGGTCCCTTCCTCCTTTAATACATGTATAATATATATGTGTGTATATTATAGCACCGTCTTCGCACTCCGCCCGTGCAATACGGGTCCCTTCCTCCTTTAATACATGTGTATATATATATATATATATATATTTATTGCACCGTCTTCGCACTCCTCCCGTGCAATACGGGTCCCTTCCTCCATTATTACATGTATATATATTTATAGCACCGTCTTCGCACTCCGCCCGTGCAATACGGGTCCCTTCCTCCTTTAATACATGTATATATATGTGTGTATATTATAGCACCGTCTTCGCACTCCGCCCGTGCAATACGGGTGTGGACTGCACAGAATCTAGCCGAAGGGGGAAGGACCCGTAGACAGCTTCGAGAAGAGGCCAATGCTTGGGTTCAAATGAGAGAAGAAATTGCCCAGCGCATGTGTGTAACACCCTGATTTTTAAAATCTTAATTTAATATTTTAATCCGGGATTAGTAAAGTTATACAAGATTATCTGAGGTGATGATTGAATAAATCTTTGCGTGAAAATGAATATCTTAAATTTTCTACGAAAATTGGAAGTGGAATAAAATTTGGATGAGTATTAATTTTGTATATAAAATTATTGGTACACATATACACATCATCATGTAGTTATATTTCTACCATGTATACTACCCCCTCTAAATACACATATATTAAATCCTAAACAAGTGAGGTGGCATTAATTGGGCAACTTGAGGATGAGAGACAGGCCAAGTGGCATATAGGGGTATTTTCATGCATTTATATAATGTGTATATTTATGGGAAAAAGGAGAAATAGAATTCATTCATCACCTACCCTTCTCTCTCCTCATTCATTCTTCCCCAAATCTGAGCCCTTCCTCTCGTGCTGTGGTCGGCGGCAACGATCCCCACCCTCAACCTCTCTCAATCTCTCTCCCTCTCCCACAAGTTTTCTCCTCCCTCTCTCTGCCTCTTTCGCTGGTCTGTGCGGGCGCGACAGCTCGGGGCAGCGCGCGGCGACAGCACGGGGCGACAAACCAGGGCCGGTGACGATGATAGGGGACACAGAGGCGCGCTGATGACATCGACGGGGAAGTGAGTGAGTTAGCCTTTTTGTATCTAATTAAAGTTTATTCTTGATTTTTCTTGAATCCTCCTCATGCTATGGTTGCAAATTGCTGGAGGTGTAACAGAGTCATGTTTCTTGGTTGGAATTATTGATTAATTTAGCTACCTTGAGTACAGTATAGGATAGTATTTCAAGAATGATTTTGGAAATGATTTGAATTTTGTGAGTGGGTCATTCCTTCTCCTGTGATTCAATTCCTTTAATTTGGTTCTTTTATCATATTGGCCTTGATTATTGAGGGATAAATGTTGGTTTTAGTTCAGTTTGTAAAGGTTTTCTTCTCTTAAATCTCTGATCCTCATTGCATGTAAAGGTAAGGTCTATCAAGACCCATCTCTCTTTTCCATTAAGAAATTGAGTTCTCCTGGAGATTTTCTGCATTTAGAATTTGGCATTTCTAAAGAATCCATGTTTGTATTCAATTTAGAAACCTTTTCTTGAATCAAGAATTTAATAGCTCTTCTGAAAGTTCTCATTTTCTTTATCAAAATTTAAGTTAAACGTGTGTGTGGGGGTAGGAGGGGGAAAACATGTTAAGCTAATTATCTTCGATGATGGCGAATAAATCGTGTGTGATCGAAATGGAACATGTGGACAGATATTGAAAACAATTAGTCAATCATTTAATTGAACTGATAATGATCAGTAGAGCAATGGTTATCGACGAGTTCAGAAATTAATGCGATAAATCGTGTGATGAGAGAATAAACTGTAATTGACAATGAACCATGAATTGAGACAGTTGCGAAGGAAATAACTAATCGATAACTATTTTGATATTAATATTGATCCGAACGCATGATAACCACCTGCACAGACCGAACACTGGACAAACTGTGGAGTAGATGAATTCATATGATTTAAAAGGCTAATATCAGTAATGTAATTGAGAACTTTATGATTCTATTAATCCTCTATACATGCATTCAATTAAGAAATACTTCTCCAATGCTTCAACTCCTTAATATATCTTCAAATTATTTCAACGGTAATCTTTTTGTGTATTGCTTCAAGAATTTAAATACTATAGTGCATCCTGTATCGATCCTCTCATTCATGGGAATTGAGTATTTAAAGTTGATTTTTTTCTTAACATCTTAACTCGTGTGATAGTGTCAAACGTTAGTAAGCTAATACTCCGAGTATAATTAAGCCTTATATTGATGGAATTGGAAACGGATTAGTATATGGTTAATTGTTATTTTTAACAATCAATACATGATCAAGCATCTGAATTGGATGAGCGAACAGATTATACTAATACTTAATTGATCCAATGTGGAATCTTTAGCAAACTTAATAATTGCTAAAAAAATAAAAAAATAAAATAAAGAGTTAAGTGCTAAGTAGCAGATTAACCGGTATTATATTGTTATATTGCTGATACGGTTGATAAATGGAAAGTGTGTATCAGAGAAAGAACTAAAATTTTGATTTAACTGAGTATGAAAAACAAGTAGAAATGAAAATGGACTGAGATATAATTATTGGACACTATATAGTGATGTGACATTAATGAATTTTCGATAATGATAATGATACTAATCGATAGGTAGTAAATTGAAGAAGTCCTGTGATATCGATAATTTAATCGGACAAGTTAATGATGCACATCAGTGGTATCTGTCGCTAAATGTATACACTAATTGTTAGTACCAGTAGACAACTAAGTCGGATTAATATATCATCATGGATACTAGTTCAATCTTAATAACTAATATGTGCAGACACAAGAAATGCAGAGTTTCTTAGGAATTACATCGATAACTTGTGAATTGGATGACCATTAACTTGTTAACGTTGACTAATAGACCGTAATCAAGATTAGGATTAAATACTTGGGAGAGTAATTAAATTAATTTCATTGATCTTAACCAAGTGCTAATGATTATGAAACCGCTAATATATGTAGGTTAGCTTATATATACATGCATGATGATTGTTTACAAATTTATTATATCTTGAAATTGTGAGTTTAAAATGAATATATGATGAGCCGTAAATCAGAAGTTAGGATAGAGACGCTAAACCGGAATTTGGATACTGATAGAAATAACTATAACCTGTCCACCGAGCATGTGGTTAAGTATGGATACTCTTCTAATAATTAGAGTCATGCCAAATATGAGTCAACAAGACTAATGAGTGAAAATGTATATAGTTCACACTGATAGGTACGTAAATAACTCTCACCTAAAAACTCTCAGAACTTGTCCCGAAAAAAAAAATGAAGTGGAACTAAGATGTATTGACCAAGGTTATAGTGACCAAATCTTAGTCCATATTATGTTATATTTCATGATATAACCAATAGTTGAAACTTAGTATGCGAACTAGAACTCCTAACTTGATTAAGTATGAATAGCAAGCAACATTAGACTGGAACATGGAGATAACTAGATGGCTCCGATAATAACCGATGTGTGGTAAATTACATGTCTAAATACAATAATTGGAATTAATTGATATAGAGGTGGATAGTATGTATGCTTGAATGAGTGTATGCATTAGAAATTTGCATGAACTTATCGCGCGTGACAAATGATATGATTGGTGATTGAAAAATATATCAGTGTGTAACCGACACTATGTGTGTTATCTTGATGGTTGATGTGTATGTGATATTGTGTTCGCATGTCTTATGTATTGTGATATGAAGGAAGGGGCCGAGTGGGAGCCGGTGGATACGAAGACGGTGCTATAAATATATATTTATATATACATGTATTAAAGGAGGAAGGAACCCGTATTGCACGGGAGGAGTACGAAGACGGTGCTATAAAATATATATATACACATGTATTAAAGGAGGAAGGGACCCGTATTGCACGGGCGGAGTGCGAAGACGGTGCTATAATATACACACATATATATACATGTATTAAAGGAGGAAGGGACCCGTATTGCACGGGCGGAGTGCGAAGACGGTGCTATAAATATATATACATGTATTAATGGAGGAAGGGACCCGTATTGCACGGGAGGAGTGCGAAGACGGTGCAATAAATAAATAAATATATATATATATATATATATATATATATATATATATATATATATATATATACACACACATGTATTAAAGGAGGAAGGGACCCGTATTGTACGGGCGGAGTGCGAAGACGGTGCTATAATATACACACATATATATACATGTATTAAAGGAGGAAGGGACCCGTATTGCACGGGCGGAGTGCGAAGACGGTGCTATAAATATATATACATGTATTAATGGAGGAAGGGACCCGTATTGCACGGGCGGAGTGCGAAGACGGTGTTATGATATACGTATATTGACATCTTTATAAAAGATTGAGAATGAATGTGCACGTGTGAAATATATGTACGAGTGATATATGTGATTGAAAACAAAGTGCTCATGTTTGTATATAAGACCAAGTAGTATGATTGATTTCATTTGATTGATTGAACTTGATTGTGTCTGATATACCGCAAGTACATCAATGTTATGTAATATTGAACTTACAGACGTGTGTGATACGTGTTGTGTATACACAAGATGAACTTGATAATAAAGTATAAGTAACTGAGTATATAGTATATATATATATAATATGATTTATTTAGTGTGGTTAGTGTATCACCGTGTGTAGCATATGAGATATATGTATACATAAATGTAATATGATTATGTGATACGCAAGTACATTTGTGATTAGTATATTATATGAATGGATAAAGTATGATTGTGATTGGCACACTCTGTGCATGATATACGAGATATGCGTGTGATAGCTAATACATAAGATAACTCGATGTTAAACTATAATTTACTGAGAAAAGACTGTATTGAACTCATAGATTCATATATATGTAGAGTGAAAACTTAAGAAAGTTAAAGGAAAACTTACGCTCAGCAGAGATGAACCGTTCTTGGGGATTATAGAGATAATTGCCCTGACCGATATATATTTATAAAATATCATCAGTTTCTTGTCTCTCTCATTCTTCTGGACTTGCCTTATTACTTGAAAATTTATCTTTAGACTTGCTTTATTACCTGGATTATCATGCTTTATACTGATTATATTTATCATCTCTTGATATTCTTTTTCTAACTCCACTCACTGAGCTGTTGAGCTCACTCCCTCCCAGTTTCATGTTTTTCAGGTCGTGGCGAGGCAAAGGCCCAAATTTCATCTATAGCATTGTATTGAGGATTCCACTATATAAAAGTTGAGGATATGCTATGGCTTCATTATGTTAAAGTCCTAGTTGTATTTGTTCGTATCCTTATTGATGCATACTAGTAGCATGTATTATATTGTAGAATGGAACTGTATCGAGGTAAGTTAGAACTTGATGATTATAGATATCTTGAGCTGAAGTTACATATAACACTGCATTATTCTGTGAATGTCGAGAGGGATACTCTCGATCTTGTGTTGTTGTGTTTACATGAGTAGGCGATGTCAAGCCGAATATTATTATGACTGCGTGGGTAATTTCTGAGTCTGGATTATGTATTTGGATTTGAAAAGCCATGCAGGCTGATATCGAGATATATTGTATTTGGGACAAGTAACAAAATAGAGAGGAGGTGCTGTTAAAATTTTTAAGGATTTGGAGATGATTATGATTATCTGTCTGCTTAAAAGAATATTTATGTAAATTGAAAATATTAGAAAACTGGGACCGTTACAATAAGATTCTTCACACTTTCATAGTCTTGTCCCACGAGCGGTGAAGATTCTGTCACCAAAATATGACGGTTGCCTTCATGAGACTGCTGTCGGACATGAACCTGGAGAACTCCGTGTAGTTCTTTCGCACACGAATGTTCTTGCTATCGAATTTGGAGTATAAAAAATCGCTGAAGGCGATGACAGCATATAGATGGCCCTCCTCACGAATCGAGGATCCGACGAGCCCGATCGAGGGCTCGTCGAAGATAGGGTCAACGGTGGTGGTGTTGTGGGTCCCTGAGGACTTGACGAAATGGGAGGCTGCAGCGTTCTAAGAGGACATGTTATAAGGGAGAGATCGTCTTCACCGGATCATGCCCGGCTTGATCTGACCCAGACGACGGGCTTGGGGGGACACAAATCAAAAACCTAAATAATTTTTTCGGCGGGGCCGGGGGGCACGTGCCCAGGCCCCCTTGACTTTGCCACTGCATTCCCGCCATTTCTATCATCTCCCTCTCTTTTCTCCACCGGACAAAGAAGAAAAATGACATGGAAACCTACCAGAGCAAAGAGTTTTGAAGCGAGAATTTTTCATAGAAGAAGATAAGCAATGTCAACTCTAGGGCTTCACCCTATTATAGATGGAAGAGGAGTCGAAATATCTCCAATTCGAATCCCTAATCCTGCAAATGTCGGTCCACATCTCAAGATCCCCGATCAACCGAATCAACAAAATATCAACTACCTCTGCCACACGATCTCAGTCGCTATGGCGTCAGGATTCGAAAAGACGCTATTCATAGATTTCAAGCCAGTCTAATTAATCAATGCGCCTTTGTCATCCAACCACACAATCTTCAGACGAAATCCGAAAGATTTGCATTGAAGGATCAGATCCTCCACTTCACCAACATTAAGAAAAATTCAAGGCATTTAAAGATCTCAACAGTTTCGCTCTTCTGACTTTCCTCCTACTGGCTCCGGCAAGCAAAAAAACAGGGGCATCTGTAGTGGTCAAAAACTCACCACTCGTCAAGATATTGACACGTGTCTATGCAACAAACAACTTCCCACCGAGATACCCGTAGCTCCCAGTCCTTCCCTACAAGCTCTGCCCAAAGCCATCCCAGAGTTACCTCTCATTCCAAAGACATTACTCTCCGGAGTCATCTGTAGTCAAGATTTTCGACTTCATCACAAACTGGAAGTTCACGCCATTCGCTCTTTCCCCCGTTGAAGACATGCAACGCCTCTGCATTCAAGGCAGAAAGTTATGGATAATAAAGATATTTCATGCATGCAATCCCAATAGTCCAACACTCATAATCATTATCATTACAACAAATTTGCACAAGGAGATAGTGCATTTACATGAGCCTCGTCGCCCTTATTCACCACGAACAGCTCAGTATAAATGGATCCTCATATCCAGCGAGAAGGAGGCTAGACTCGTATTCTCTCTCTAAACACTACACCAAGACCTCTACAATATTTTCACTGTCAACCCTTACTCAGAGACACTCCAAAGAGCCCTTTTAATCCTTATGAATTGGCGATTATAGCGGATTCTCCTCCTCTTCCCGATAGTTTTTCTCGATTTGGGTTTCCAAATACAAATTCTGTATTTCCGTCTCTTTTCTGTATTGTGATCATCATTTTACACTTACACATTAAAACCCATTTTCTCATTTGTGGCGTGGATCGACCGTCTGATTATTCGCAGCGGGAAATCTCCACCACATAGGTCTTCACTGCCCATATTCAATTGTTAACTGTTATGCATGGTGGGAAAAAAAAAATTCTTATGTTATTTTTAGTTTTATTTTTCTTTCGATGGGGAAGACCTTAGTCTGAGCTTCTTATATCATTCAATGCAAACACCGATGGGTGTGACACAAATTGAGGATACTAGTGTTTAAGGAAAACCCCACAAGAGACCAAAATATCTCACTAATAACAAGGGTAATATCCTACACTTATATACAATTCTGAGTCTAACTAACAAGAACGAGAGGACCAAGAATTTAACCTAATTTTTCTACGGGTCCACCACATTTACAATATTGCCTTGGGCATGATTAAAAAGAAAAAAACAAGAAGAAAAAAATACAAGGCAAGAGGGAGAAAATTTCTGGATAATTTATCTCTATATTTATATTTATCAAAAAAATAGATTTATGTTTTATTTAGGGAACAAGTTAGATTTATGTTTAAATTCCAGATTTTACTCGTTAAATTACAGGTACACTTTACGAATTTGGTTTTACCATACAAACCCGAAAAATCGGGTATTCCCATTGGGATCGGGCCATGGGCCCCATTTCCAGCACTAGATAAAATATTGAATCTGTAAATTCTCTTTGTGACTTTATACTTTAATTTGAAATATAAGGTCTGAATTCTTAAGTATTATTCATGATTAAAAAAGAAAAGCCTTCGCCATCTTCTCCTTCAAGCTTTTGCCAGTTTTCAGAACCGGTGCAGGCCGCCGTTGCCACCCACAAATGGCAAAACACTTGCCTTAAAACGCAAGAAGAAAATACAGAAGGCAACCAGGGTCATATTAGTAAATAACCCAATTGCCATTTTTCCGGAAAAAGCCACAGAGCTGGCGTCCTTGTACTCTGGGGCCCCCAAGAACAAAAGCGATTCTTCCTTCAGTCTCGATACGTCCGAGGAAAGCCTGACGCGGTACAGAAACTTTGGACCCTACAAAACTTTTCGCACTCAGGCCAGGGACTAAAGAATAATTATCCCCACGCGGAGTCAAAACCGCGTGCAAGCAAACAGACAACTGTCTGATCCTCTCTAATCCCCACCATTCTTCGCAAGTAATTTCTCCTGTGATATCTCGCCAAAACATTAGGAATGAAATCAGGCTCATTCCGTAATTAAACAAAAATATTTTTTGAAAAAAAAAATATTCCGTTTACGGAAATAGAATCCCTTCTGGTCTGGCGGCCGTCTCAATTCCCAATACGAAAAAGACCCACCCACAATAAACGCCGCGGCAGTGTGGGACCCACGGAACCCTTAAAAACCCACAACCGGCTTGAATAATATATTTGGAGTGGGCCCCACTGCATTTGCATCATCCCCCTCTCTCCTCCCTCTTTCCGTCCGCGTCTCCTTCAATGCTCCTCACGCCATCCGCCCTCCTCAAACCCTAGCGCGATCCCGTCACCGCCTCTCCTCAATGCCTAGCCCCCGCTCCCTCCCGTTTCTTCTAGCGACGGTCCTCCTCCTTATTCTCACCGCTCAGGCCGCCACCGACTCCGGCGATGCGGCGGCCATGCACGCTCTCGCGAAGTCCATCGGCGCCGACTCGTCCCTCAACTGGTCACCCACCTCCGACCCCTGCACTCAGTGGCCCAAGGTCCAGTGCGAAGGCGGTAAGGTCACCGTCATCCAGATCGGCAACATCCACAACCTCTCCGGCTCCCTCCCCCCTGAGGTCGGTAACCTCACCGCCCTCCAGCGCCTTGAGATCCAGTTCGTGGGGCTCGGTGGGCCCCTCCCCTCCCTAAAAGGCCTCGCCCAACTCAGCGTCCTGCTTCTCCACGATAACGGCTTCTCCGCTGTTCCGCCGGACTTCTTCACTGGCCTGGCCGGCCTCACCGTCGTCAGCGTCGACCACAACCCCTTCGCCCCGTGGTCGATCCCCAACTCGCTAAAAGACTGTTTTGTGCTCACCAACTTCTCCGCCAACAATGCCAGCGTCGCCGGCGGCGTGCCGGAGTTCTTCGCCACGTCGTTCCCCTCCCTGTACCATCTCGCGCTCTCCGTCAACGATTTGGGGGGAGAAATCCCCCAAAGTTTCGCGAATTCTGGGTTGAAATCTCTGTGGCTGAATGGAAACAATTTGACAGGCGGCGTTGGTGTCATTGCTAACATGACCGATATCAAAGTTGTTTTCTTGCAGTCGAATTCCCTGACTGGGCCGCTGCCTGATTTCTCCAGGACGGGTAGCTTGCAGGTGTTGAACTTGAGGGATAACAAGATCACTGGGATCGTGCCCAAGTCCCTTACGGGGCTGAAATCGCTGCAGAATGTGGTGCTGACGAACAATCTGCTGCAGGGGCCGGTGCCCGTGTTCGACAAGGGGGTACAGTTGGATTTGAATCCTGACAGCGAGAGGTTCTGTCACAATTCGAGTGAAGATTGTGACCCGAGAGTTGTTGTCCTGTTGTCTGTTGCGAGTTCTTTTGGGTACCCTGTCCGATTTGCTGACAATTGGAAGAACAATGATCCTTGTGTAGATTGGGTGGGGATTTCTTGTGATCTGAGTGGGAATGTAATATCGGTGAATTTCCAGAAGATGAACCTCAGTGGTGTCATCTCGCCCGATTTTGAAAAACTCCGGGCTCTGCAGAAGTTGAATTTGTCAAATAACAACTTGACGGGCATCATACCACCTGGTCTTGTTAATCTGAAGCAACTTCAAGTACTGGATGTTTCGAATAATAATCTTTCTGGGGAGGTGCCGAGCTTTAACAATGTCGCCGTGCATACAGACGGGAATCCTAATATCGGTGTTCTCCCAGGTGGTTCAGTCCCCAGTTCACCTCCTGATGGTTCAAATGGTTCAGGGGGTGCTGGCAATGTGGGAGTCATTGTGGGTTGTATCATTGCTGGAATTGCTGTGATTGGTATTGTTGGCTTATTGGGATTCTGCTATTGGAAGAGGAGAGAGGCGAAGTTTGGTGAAGTTTCGATACAAAATATGATGATCCACCCTCGGTTTCTGGGTCAGATGTAAAGAGAAGTTCTTGCTGGAATGGAAGTGGGAGTACAAGCCAAACTGGGAGTGGACCTGACAGTCTTCAAGTCATTGAGCCTATCAATTTGGTATACTCTTGCCAGGTTTTAAGGGTCGTGACTGATAACTTTAGCGAGGATAATATCTTGGGTCGTGGTGGTTTTGGGACGGTTTACAAAGGAGAGCTCCAAGATGGTACAATGATTGCAGTGAAGAGAATGGAATCAGCTGCGATGGGTTCAAAGGGATTGAGTGAGTTCAAATCGGAGATATCTGTCCTAACTAAGGTCCGCCATCGCCATTTGGTGTCGCTTCTTGGGTACTGCCTTGAAGAGAATGAGAGAATTTTAGTTTATGAGTACATGCCTCAAGGGACACTAAGCCACCATCTCTTTGATTGGGTGAAAGCAGGGCTGAAACCATTGGAGTGGAAGGTGAGATTGGGCATTGCTTTGGACGTGGCAAGGGGCGTGGAGTACTTGCACAGTTTGATGAACCAAAGTTTTATACACAGGGACTTGAAGCCCTCTAATATACTTCTTGGGAATGATATGAGAGCCAAAGTTTCAGACTTTGGCCTCGTGCGGCTTGCGCCAGAAGGGAAGCAATGTTCAGTGGAGACAAGACTTGCTGGGACTTTTGGTTATCTCGCTCCAGAGTATGCAGGTAATTGTCAAATCTCATGTTTACATGATCTTGCAATGTTAGTTTTAAATTATGTAGGATATGTAGTAATGGTGAAACTTGAGGTCATCTTTTGGAGGAAATTTTATCAGTTTCTGACATGGTAGGAATGACGAATAAGCATGGTGCCTTGTGTTGGTTCATCACTCTTTATTTTATTAATAACTATTAGTCTATTATGTGGTATTTGTTTGGCCTGTTAATGAGGCGCTCGGCTGTCTGGAATTTATCCAGGTTTAGAAACTAAGGTAACAACACATGAACATAAGTTGATGTTTGCGTACTACCCATCTCATTACTGTTATTTCTTTTTGATGTACGCTCAGTATTCTATCATAATCAAAATCTCTGCATGTTCTCTGCCCTATAAAGTAGTATGCACTGGTATGTTTTCTCAAGCTGGTCTGATTAATGGTTGACCATATACATAATGTACCAGAAGAATCTCTACTACTTCCATGATCCTTGCCTCTGAATGATACTTTTGCACATCTTCAATTTTGCCAATGCTGATGGTGAATGTCCCTAAGCGATAATATTTTCAAAGTTAGAGTCAATGTCTAGCACTGCTTTCCCATCTTTGCGTGTAAGATAGGTTTCAGTCATTTCAGCAGTCTGGTGAATGACAAAAGGATAGTTTACATAACAGATAAATTGGAGTGAGTTGAGCATACAGTGAGCAAAGAAATGAATTTGACACCAGAAGGGTTTCCACCAGGGAGGGAGTTGATCCTATCATTCTGGACTAGTATTGATTATTTAGTTGGTTTGCTGGAGTTTTTTGCTTTTGTTGTGGAACTTTAGTTGATATTGTGTGAGTTTCTCTTTCGAGGGATTCGGTGGTGTAATTGCTTCATTTTATGCTTAGGTAGAAGCTAGGCTCAGAACGCTGTATATATTTTGAGCTATCAATGCGAGATATGCTGTGAGACTTTCGATTTTGAGGCCCCACCCTTTCCCTCAAAAAAAAACATCAGAAGGGTTTCTTAAGAATGTGGTGCAGATGTTGTTGGACTTGTCTGAGGAAATCTATAACGTCCAAGAAAACAATTGGCATTTATGAGCACAAGTGAAATGAAGAATTATAATATAAACCATTTTATGATTGTACACTTTCTGAATTTTCAACCTAGTTACCAGAATTAAATATTGCTGATTGCTCAAGAGAAGATACAGACTATTCTTGATTGGTCTTAAAATGTAATCATTAGTAGTATCTTTTACCAAATTGACCATTTGAGTGATTTACTAGGATAAGGGATCAAGAGTACATCTATGGTATACATTTTTACTGTTGAAGTTTTATCTTTAATGATATATTTACAAGGTTGAATATTGAAACAATCAACTTAGTTATATATAGTGTCAAGACAAACTACTTAAGATGCCTACACACCATGTAACATAATATTATATCTGTGTTTATCAGTTCTATGGGTGCATTAAGAAGTTAATCACTTAAGTTGAACTATTATCTTTTATGTTGCTTAATTATTGTTAGGTGATTGAGTTCAAACCAGCACATATAAAATATAGGATTCAGAACTTAAGAATAGAATGTGTGCAAGTTCTCAATACTATCGCGATAGCAAGTGGCTATGCGGGTTGTAATCCACAAGGAGGAACTAGCGATGGAAGCTTTTAAGTAAGTTCGTTTCTTTTTGAGTTTATAAAAATATGTTAGGAATTTCTTATCAGTTTTAGAAAAAGAAAACAAAAAGGTTAAGTTAGAAGATGTGAAGAAGATGGTAAAAGAAAAGATGTTGTTTTATTTACAAAAGAAAAAGAAAAACTAAATAAAAGGAGAATGTTGGTTTTGGAGTAGAATTCTAAACTAAGAATTAAAAGAAAACTAAAAATGCTTACTTACCTCTTTCGTGCTCATATACCTTGGATCCGTAGTTACGACTTACCTAGTCTTTGAATGCGATCAAGCATGACGTGTAGGATCTTCCCTGTTCCCGATCTACACTATGAATAAAATGGCAAGCTAAATTAATAAAGGAATGGTTGTTCATCACTATAGGCCATCAATGGCACTTCCAATGGTGAAACAGTCTCGAATCTATTGATTCACTTTGATTACAAACACATCAGAGGAAAATAAACAAAAACAAGAATAAAGAAGAAAAAGTAACTTTCGATTCGATTAAATAATAATGAAAGAAAAGATGAATACTTACACCGTGTTACTCTCAGTACAAGCACCTTTCTCATTCCTTCATGAAAATTTTTAGCCCTCTCAGTTACATGAAAATTAAAATTTACATTTAAAAGAGAAAAATCTAGATTAAACTATACAAAAATCTATTCTACTCTCTACTTAATCGCCCCTGTACATTGAGAATTTGCAGGTATTTATAGCAAATATGGAACAGGGGAGAGCGTCTGAAGATAGGGGGAGCAAACGCTCCCCTAAATCTTACCAGATTGTCGCGTATCCGCGACTTTGGCCTGTTGGGCCACATTCAGGGAGCGTGGCATTCTGGCATCCATCAATCTTGAATCACTCCTTGGATTCTTTGTTTGGACTCTGTTTTTGACATTATTCTCGGTTGGTCTTTAGCTAATCAAAATGGATTTATAGAAATTCAAACTTTACTGGTTTTTATTTGGTGTTATCTTTCTGATTTGCTCTGATCTTCAGCTGAATATTTACCCTAATTCTTGATTTGTTCTGGATGTGGTAATATCCTCATAGATTTTTAAGTTAATCGAATTGATTCACCAGAATCTAATTTTATCTGACTGGATCTGGGATCATCCTCAGCTACAAATAGATTCAGTTCTGATTTTAACTGATATTTATTTGGTTTAATTTTCTCTCTTCATGATTATCTTCTACAAAATAGACATTTAAGATAAGAAAAATTAACATATTTATTACACGATAAATGTAGAAGTGTAATGAAAAGAATACAAAATATGTGCACGATCACCCCCACACCTATCTTTTGCTCGTACTCGAGCAAAACAATAAAACTAAATCAAAAATCATTAGACCACTTTCGCAGGTCATGTGATTGCACTGAGCATATGTAACAGCCCGTTAAACCTCTAGTTTTCGTAGAGTACAAGTTTTGTCTCATGAGAATTTTCAGTGGATTACACCCACAAAATTCATATAGAAAGAGAAACAAAGTATTAGTATTTGAAAACACATTTTGAAAGAGAAAAATATTTGAATTATTATTGTAAGAATTAAGTAACCTATAAGTTATAGAAAAATCGAACTTAATTTTTATTCAAAAACTTGTTATCAATCAAGGAGTCAAACTGTATTTCTCATCTAATTTATTATTTTAGCCTAAGTTATATGCACTTTTGTGATCATAAAATTTTGACTCGAGATTCTTTAACTCTAACTCTTATGCCTTATTTTTTCTTTTCTTTTATTTTTTGGTGATATTATTCTTTAGTTCTATTAGGCTTTCTAATCTGCCCATGTAACGAGTTTTTAATTGGTAAATTCAAAACTAAATGATCTTAGGACACCAGGTAAGAAAACACCCCAAGAACTTATAAGGGCACAAAACTAAGGATTTTATTACATGAACCACTTTTAGGCGTGGATACTTATGCTTTATGAGGCACAAATATCCAACTTAATCAGATGATCTTTGATATAAATACATATATATTTTTTTCCTTTTTTTAATATAAGACATAAGAATCTTTGTTTTTGAAACTTATGAGTGTAAGTGTATAAAGTATGCATATTTCATCAAGGTAAAAATTAAGACTAAATTACTTTTCCAAATTTCCTTCCTAACTATAGAAATCAAATAAATAATCTTATTTTGATCAAGTATAAGAAATTCTAATTATGACTCTCTTATTTCTTAAAATTAACTTAATTTCTTACAAAAAAATATGTCAAAATATTGCTATCTTTTCAAAATGTTTTTTAAAGAAAGGGAAATGTTAATTTTTTATTTTAAACAAAAGAAAACCTATGTTATGTTATAATCCTCCCCCACATCTATCTCATGCATTGTTCTCAATGTATGAATGAATGCATGGATGCATGAAAAAGAAGAAAGAGAAGAAAAATACTAGCTTAAGGTGGTGGTTCCGGTGGTGGTCGAATTGGGTCAAGCGTTGCTACCCAATCAAGATAATATGGTGTTTCACGAAACCCACCTTTATTGACCTCTTTTCCATTTACATATTTACAGTTCCCAATATGAATAGGATCATGAAAGATCCTATTATGAAACTTATTCCCTTTACATGACCAGTTTTGAAAAATCATCACTGAGTCATTGTGGTCAATACTTATGTCCAATAAAAGAACGTGACTTGGTAGAATGGTTGACTTGGGCTCAAGAAAGATAGGTTTGGAAACCAATACTAACTCGAAAAATCAACTTTGGGTTCGAGAGTCAGTTTTGATTTAAGAGTTGAGTCTAAATTTAAGAATTAAAATTCACATTTTTTCCCATCAATGGAATGTGACTGTCCAAAATTGGTGATTCACTTTCTAGATCTATGGGTATAGAAATAAATGTTGGCTCAAAAAATTGGTCCAAATTGGGTAAGGATACTAGAGTCAACATAGATTTGAAGATGGGAACTGAATCATAAGATTGGAGATCGGGGTCACATTCACATTCAAGTTCAATCTCATTGAATGAAAAACTTGCCAATTTGTCCAAGGCTTGAAATTGGTCAAGTTCAAGTTTGTGTGATGAAATTGAATCTTGGTCAAAGTTTTCAAGATTTAATAATAATCAGAAATCTGAATGACTCACACAAACGTCAAAATAAATAGTGAAAAAGACTTCCATCAGTTAGAATGTACTGTTGGAGCAGTCCACTCTCAATTTCAGGTTCTTTCGGACCTATTGAAGGTTGGTTCCCCTACTTTGAGTGTGAGAACCAATGGGATCCGTAGAAGAGTCACAAATTTAACGCTCCGAAAATGACTTTAATTGGACTCCGAATAGTAGAAAAATGACCGAAAAACTAAATTGGACTGCAAACATGTCTTTTTTGCAGACGGTTCTAGATCTGGGGTGCTGTCCGGTCGGGTCTGTAGAACTCTGAATCGGATCGGGTCAGGTCGGGTCTGAAGTAGATCAGATTGAACGTTGGGTTTTTTTGAGGATTCGAGTCGACCTTGAGATTGGCGACTGGCTGCAGTCGAGGTGAATAGGTCGATGATGAAGGGAAGTGTTGCATTTTTTATTTTTTGGATTTTCGGGGGGGTTTTCAGGGAATTTTGTACAATAATTTTTTTGCTGAACTATAGAAAGAGAAAAGAAGCAAAGAAAATCTACACTATAGTTAGTGGATTTTTTGTTTTTCAAGTAAAAACTACAGTACTTTAGAAGAGATGAAAAACTAAAAAAATCTAGAAGGTTTTCCCCCTTTCTTGGACTTTTTAGAGAAGAATAGGAAGTTTAGCTCTGATATCAAATTTGACACAGAACAAAAGATGAAAATTAGGGTTTGTAGTGGGAATAAGGATGATGTAATACATGATCGCAATCACATTCGAATACAAATAAAAAAAAGAAAAGTAGGGTTTTACAAGAAATAAAATGAAAAGAGATTAGAGTTGGAGAAAGAACCAGATAACTTTAGACTTTGCATCTCTTACGCGGGCTTCACACCTCTTACACTACGGGCTTCGCATTTAAAACTCAAGAGTACCCTCAAGAGAATTTAACTGGAAAAAATTTTAATTATTCATTGTCTACTTATTCATTGAGTTAAGCCTCTTATATAGGCTATTTGCAAAGTGAACTTCACGGATATAACCGATGTGCTACTAAAAATAAAATAAACAAAGCACAACATTTTAAAATAAGTTAAGACATGAAAAAACAAGTGAAAACTGGCGTGATGTCCTCATCAATTCCCTGAGGTGAGAGAAATTCAACTCTCTCGAGTGAGAACTTTCCTCACGAAGCATCTCAATCGAGCCAAGGTGGTGGTCATGGCAGCATCACTGATCACTGGTACATCATGTTGATATCACAATGGTGGAGGTGAAGCTGGTTTCCGTGACGGGTCGGTTGTGAAAGATGACAGCTTAATTAAGGCGTAGAGAGTAGATCAAGGTGCATAATCCCTGTTGAAGACGGAGTTGATACCAGGATCTCATGGGCTATCCAACTTGTAAGTAATGGAAGCAATCCTCTGCAGAGTCATATCAAAATCTTTACGCCAAGCGTGCTACTTCCTCACAGCCTTAGAGCGACTCGTAACCATCACCTTATTATCAACCGTAAATTCCTACAAAGTAGTATATGGGTACGCAGTAAATTTGTGGGTATAATTACAAATTGTTATCGGCTTAGTGATATCATCAATATATACAACAGGCAAATGCAATGTAGTAGGCTTAACTATCTTATTTGCGTCATCACTGACACTATCAGACATGTGAATTTCATCAATAATCAGTGTGTCGATACTAACTGCTGTGTCTTAATTATACTAACAGTATTGGAAGGAATATGGACTTCCTTAATAACTTTCGAGACGTCAACTTCATCACTAGACGCAATTCTAACATGTTTACTCTTTGAATGATACTGATAATCATAATGTCTTTATCTCTTACATTTAAAACACTTAAGCTTAGCATAGACTAGCGTTTTGAAAGTCAAGCCAATCTTAATGCAACATCAAGGTCTCTTCAACAGTATCTAAGTCATAGTGGCCAGTAATTATAACACGTTTTATTTTAGGTCGTAAACCCCAAACAAACCTAGTTACAGTCTCAGAGGGGTGCTCTCTTACTTCACTACGATGTGTTAAGTCCTTAAATATGGCAATATAATCATGAACAAATATATGACCCTGATAGAGATTGTGTAGCTGGTCTAAGTGAGGGTTCCTATAATGCTGACTAGTCATGATAGCTCGAGCAAACAAGCAGATGCAGTGAAGAACCCTAGAGTCAAATAAACTAAATGTATGCACTAAACGAATAAAATACCCTTAAGTTTAAGTTCTAAATGTAAAGAAAAATGCATTCTCAAAATGATGAAAAGCGATAAATGTTGATACAACTACTAGATTGAAGCAAATAGCATTTCAACTAAAAAAATTATAATAATTTATATAGTAGTTGTAAGTAATCTAACACTAAACGATTTAGGTCAAGTTAGAATATCACTTGAGGGGTGAGTCGTTCACGCCCGTAAAAATCCTCTAAGATTCCTTGGAGAAATACCCACACCATAGAGAATAAATCACTCACAAAGTCTTTGAATACCAGTAGTATGAAATGGAAGAAAGATGTCTCAAACTGGGCTCAAATTAAAATGAAAAAGAGGGCCCAAAACATTGCTTTTCTGTCGCACAAACAATATCAGCTCTAAATAGAGGCTTGAAGAGATCAAATTTGCTTTAAAAAACTGCAAAACTTTACCAATAACTCTGGGACTCAGCTACCAACCCACTGCTTCAGATAGAACTCGAATAGACTCCAGACGGGCCTGAAACGGGCTCTGAAACGGATGAGTTTGGACTTTGGGAGACATGAACAATAACCAAAAGGTTACTATTCATGTGAACAATAATCATGACGATTACTCTTCACTGTGAACAGTAATCGGTATTTTTTTCTGTTTTTTTTTTTTTGCAAAGTAGATCTAGATCTAGATCTATTTTTTTTTACAAAGTAGATATAGATCTAGAGATCTAAATCTAGGATTTGGGAAAAAGAAGAAATTCGAAAGGGATTGAAATCATAGCTCTGATACCAAATTGATGTAATACAGGATTGCAGTCACCTTCGAATATAACTGAAAAAAAGAAAAAGTAGGGTTTTACAAGAAATAAAATGAAAAAAGAGATTAGAGTTGGAGAAAAAAAATCATATAATTTTGGGCTTCACACTCCTTACGCGGGCTTCACACTTCTTTCACCACGGGCTTCACACCAAAAACTCAAGAGCACCCTCAAGAGAATTTAACTGAAAAAGTTTTAATTATTCTTTGTTTAATTATTCATTGAGTTGAGCCTCTTTATATAAGTTTTTTACAAAATGAACTTCTCGGATATAACCAATGTGGTACTAAAAACAAAATAGATAAACACAACATCTCAAAATAAATTAAGACACAAATAGCAACTGGCGTGGCGTCCTCATCAAAGAATGAACTAATCTAGAGTTTATATAAACTAGGGGGAAAATATTCTTTAGCCTTCACACTAAGGTGATTGCTCACCCCACTTCATGCATCATACACGAAGATTTAGAATTAGGGTTTCGCATCTAGGAAAATTGCTTTCCTCAGTTTAGGCTTCACAGAATGATTTTAGGGGAAAAAAAAAATCTAATTTATGGTTTTATAATTATCAATAGTTTAATGATCCAAAAATCAATTCATATAAGTGTATTTATAGCCAAAGACTATGTGGACTACTCGTGTTCTTTTCCTAATCATATACGAATCCTAATGATAAAAGAACTTAGAAAAAATAATAAAAGAAAACCAATAAAAAAATGAGATATCATAGTTTATTATATTTTGGGGGTTTATCTGTAGATGAGAAAGATTTTAGTTAAACTGTTAGGAGGAAAAACGATTGCTTGTAAGGCAAATGTCAAGAATATTATTAAAACCAACCTATCTGAGACCCCTTAACCATGTACCCTGTATCTCCTTCATTTCGAGTTATCTGACATAAGCACATGACGCTAGTTAACTTGAAGTTAAACTAAACTCTTTTACTTAAATCAGTTGAGCATGTTATTATGCAGTTAACTATAAAGGTTACTGTGCTGACTTTTGTTTGGCCAAATTTAGTTGTAGCCAATGCATATGCTCTGTTGCTATTGAGTTGAAGCAAACAAGTATTACTGCTCTTAATGCAAATCTTAATACACCTAGATAAATGGATTCTTCATTTCTTTTGTTTGATGATTTGTACATATGGAGATTTATGTTTAATGACTCAATTTGCAGTTTTATGATTTTACTGTTTGTAATACTCATAAAATTTTCTACTTATGATTTGGAAACTCAGTTTTGTTAGTATTTACTTTTCCCATGCCTTTTGTTTGCATTATCTTCTTTCGAGCTCTTTCAAACCATTTTCCAATAAAATTGCGTCGGCTATGGACCACAATTGTTACACTGATAATGATTCATGGAAAATGGACAAACTTTTGTTATTTGCCAAACTAAAGTTAGTCCTTGACTGAGTTTTTTTTTCTTTCCTGGTTTGGGTGATATATGAGAGGCTTGACATAAAGCCCTATGTTCTAGCAGCAGGTAGAGGGGTTGCCTCACTGGTATTTGATTCATGTAACCAACAATGGAAGACTAACCTTGTAATTTTTATCCTTTATGAATTTCACTTACAGTATAGCTTTCCGTATTATTTCCTGGAAATTTTGGTCATTATTAACCTTGTTAATTGTGGGCAGTGACGGGCCGTGTAACGACTAAAGCTGACGTATTCAGCTTTGGGGTGATCCTAATGGAGCTGATAACAGGTCGAAAGGCCCTTGATGACAGTCGGCCAGAGGACAGCACTCACCTTGTCACTTGGTTTCGGCGAATGCAGCTAAACGACGACTTCGTCAAGGCCATTGACCCTGCAATCGATCTTAGTGACAAGGAGATCTCTGACAGTGTCGTCATCGTCTCTGACCTTGCTGGGCATTGCTGTGTGCGAGATCCTCACCAAAGGCCCGATATGAGCTACGTTGTTAACACCCTTTCTTCGCTTGTTGAGAAATGGAAGCCCAATAGCCAGAATCTGGACGATGTCTATGGAATCAATCTTGATGTGACTTTATCTCAAGCACTCGAAGGTTGGCAGGAGTTTGGAAATAGTCAGACGGGCAATGGATATTCAGTGCAGTTTAGCGATAGTATGCAGAATATTCCAAGCAGCAGTCCTCTTTTAGATGTTAGCACGAGCAATTCTCAGGATAGCATTCCTTCGAACTTTAACATGACCTCGCAACAGGCTAGGTGAAGATCAGGCGAATGAAGATAGTTTAGCTGGCACTGTTGATTCTCTTTTCTTTATTTTGGACCTTCGTTTTCGTTTTGGATCGTTAGCATATGCTCGTTTTTTTTCCACCAGTTCAATAGTATGTTCTGAAAAAAGCATGGGGATTATAGTAGAAAATTTTAGCTCTATTTCTTGCTTTCTCTTCTGTTTTAGCTACTAGATTTTTGGTTTATGTTTTGAAACTTTCTAGTAAATGGATTTATCGTTTTGTATTCATTCTTTTAATCATCAAATTGTCAATTTGATTGTCCTGAGTCTTGCAATTTTGTTCCAGTAATTTCCTTTGCGTCACATTACGAGCACCTTTGATACATTGGAGAAATTAACTTTTGCGCTGTGGCCATCACTCCTCTTGCCATTTTTACTGGCTTGTATTTCAGATGGAGCAGCTGAGCTATGGTTTGTGTGGTATATTTTAATTTATTTATCTTTTTTTGCTGCCTTAATGATGAGGAGAACATTGTGTATTCGTGAGTATTTTCATCTCCAAAAGCTATTTTGTTGTATAGCTCCATTATACCGCCAACTATTTCTCAGAGAAGGAGACATCTCAACTCCACTTTTATTTGTATTTCAGTGTATTTGTTATCATATTTACTTGTATTTTCTCTTGTATTTGCATGTATTCAATTGTGTGTGTAGCAGTGGTAGTGGGTGACAGTATGCAGTTAGCAGTTAAGAAATTGTAGCCTATATGATGCAATTGTACCTTTTTTTTTTTGAATGAACGATGATGAATGAAAATTGAAGAAAAGCTTCCTCTTGCATGCTGCTACTCTTTTTTCTCCATGTTCTCTTCTCCTCTCTCTGCATGTTTCTTTACCTCTTATCCTCCCTCTCCCTCAACGTTTCCATCTGACAACAACTTTACCCATTTAATATTTTTCTTTGCCTTTTATCCAAATCAACCTTTGCCCATTCGTGATGCTACAACAGGTAACCTTGTGATTTATTTTGATCGAGTTGAAAACCACAGAGAGCCATCTCCTTGTATACATATTTGAAGTATTCCCACTGGTGAGCAGAAGCAGATGCCTAAAGGATGGAGGTGTATGAATACATATATGATTTTTATCAATGTACAATCATCAGGGGGTACTGTGATTCTTTCATGTGTTCAAAAATTGAGAGGCAATCAGAAGGGTCACATCTGAAGGGTATCCACCATCTAATAACATCATGCCAGTGAATGTCACATCCAATGGTTAGGCATGAGTTAGTCCTTTTAGTTTCTCAGTCTCTACCAGCAGAATATGAAATTATTTATAAGTGAGTTTTATTTCAAATCAATATAACTATTAACTGGATTATACATCAGTTAAGTAATCTCTAAAGTATTATCTTTATTTTATGCTATCCACTATATCGTTAGATGTGTGAATCTATAACTTGCGATTGCTTAACTTTGATATTGACTTTAGAACTTACTCTGCATAATATAGGTATTGTTAATTCGATTGAGATTAGAAATGTGCAAAATTACGTTTGCAATCTTGTTTAAATCTATTTGCAACATTATTAGTTTTCATTTGCTTTCCTATCGAAGATCATTCTATTTGGTGAAATGTGGCGATTTTCAGTATATCACTGTTCTCTATATGGCATGCATACACCGTTTCACATCGATTTGGTATTAGAGCACAAGATTTAGACAGGAACACCTTGCATAGATTAAAAAAAAAAAAAAAAATCTTTCTTTAGACATTTGTCTAGGAAATCTTGTTTTCTTTTTCTTTCTTTTGCATCAAATAAAAAAAAAAAGAGAGTCAATGGATCTTGATCTCTCAGTAAAATGGGATGTTATAATGAAACGCATAGATATCATATTTTTCAAATCAAAACATGCCTTAGAATCTTTTCATAGGACCGGGAACTATCACGAGCGCCTTCATGAACGTGAAGGACAACGTGGTTCATCCCGACAATACCAAAGGTGTGTTAACAAGATCTTGTTGACTGATACTTGAAGATCATCTAAATGGGTGTAAGAACTTTTCATGGTCGACTAGATAATTCTGATTATTCTGATCCGCAAAAAATTTTGAATTGGCTACAAAGCATGGATATATACTTCACATGTAACACTCCGAATTTTTAAACGCTGATTTAAAAATATAAATCTCGAATTATTAGGTTAATTGAGTGCGTAACGAATTTTAATTTAATTTTGGGAATGTCAAGTGGTATACATGAAAATACCTATACTATGATTATTATGTAACTAGTATTTCAATGTGATGAAATACTAGTATGATACTTGAAATAAATGTATTTACCAAGAAAATACATTCATGACAATTTTCTATATTATATTTTAGTGGAGGGAGTAGGTATGCATGAGAGGGGAGATCAAGGGCCTAGATCTTCTTGATTTGAGGGAGTGGACAATTGGATGAAAAGGGTAGCAAACTTGTAATATTTTGGGGTTTGACTCTTGAAAGAGTCAAGAGAACTTTTATGTCTTCATCCTCATCCTGGAGAGGTTTCTCCATGGAGAAAGAAACCCTAGGAACCCAAATAAAAACCCCATCTTTTCTCTCCCTTTCTTTTTCCTCTCTACTCTTTCTCTCCCTCTCTGGATCTGATCTGTGCGCGCACACAAGAGGAGCAGCGGCGGCCGGCGGCCAGCCAGGCCGCGACTGGGCGGCGACGGCTGGCCAGGCCGCGGCTGGGCGGCGGCCCGCCAGGCCGCGGAGGGCAGCGACGGCCGGTCGGGTTGGATGAGTGAGTGGGTTTTCCCTTTTTCTTTTCTCAATTTGCATCTTTTAGAAATCCTTAGATTTGATCTATTGATTGAATGAAGTTCTTCCCTTGAGTTATTCATGCAAATATCCCTTGAAATTTCATGGCTTTTTAAGGTATGTGTTGGTGAAAATTTGATCTTGAGATGTATTGAGTTAACCCAATTATATAAAATTGAAGGGTAAGATGGTTGCATGTTAGGGTATGACATGTAGTGATGGGGTCCAAAAATTTTCAGATTTGGTGTAGATCACAAACCTAGAAATCCCAATCTCGCCTTTTACTTTGATGGTGATGAAGCTTTCATTGGGAGACATGTGAGACCAATTTTTAAACAATATTGTTCTTTCTTAAATTGGGTCAAATTCTTAAAAGAATCATGGACTAATGCATGATGAACTTGCTAGGTGTTGTAAATTCTTATAGTAGAACTTCTCTTGTAATTATGTAACTCTCTTGTAATAACATGCAAATTAACCTCTTGGTGACAACTATAAACCTATGTGAAAGCATAGTGTGTAAAGAAGGATTATGGTTTTGAGTTAGTTTAAATTTTATCAAGAAGTATACTCTCTTATAATTTGTATATGATTCTATATTGGGAAATCGATCGGAGGTTGGTATTGGTTATCATTAAGTAAACGAGGTTAAGCTAAAAATTTGGGTGACATCATATCAAAAGTCCAAGTAACGATTAATGTATTATTATTAGAAGACAAGATTAATCCTAAGCGTGGAATTAATATTACAAATTCGTGGATCGTTACAATTGGGGGAGATCAAGTTATAGATCTCTCCTAACCATTAATGTAGATGGAGAATCTTGAAGCTTTTTACACTTGTGAGGGTTGAACCTCTTGCCATTCTTACATAATAACTGTGCAATCAAATCAAAATTTGATCTTGGTCATGTTAGTGAGATAAAAAGAAAATTTTTACGAGATAAGTTAAACTATGAAGTTGGAGGTGACTTAAAGAGGGGTTTGTGATAAATCATGTAGTGATCGAACTATGAATGCTCTTATAAAAATTTCTCGTGACTAAAACTCTAAATACTTAAGTTCATGACTTACTCATGATCTAATTTAGATGAGGAAATAAAAGAAAAAGTTGAGTATTTGTGTAGTTCAAAGCACTTTTGTAATAATAATACAAATCTGTTAAAGTCTGTCCAGATCTGAAACCTGAAACTTGGGGTTTCTTTCATAAGGATATTTAATAGGAAATAGGTCATGTGATATACCGTTGGAAAGCTAATCGAGTCTACTTTCCAACCGCGCTTACGGTGTCCTAATCAAATGTCTGTGCTGGAAATTATCACTGAAACATGACAACTAGTCGAAAGTACAAAGTTGCAGAATTTTAGATGTCTAAATGATTTTCTGTTTATTTCAGCTGTTCGTGCGAATTAAGTGGGTCATATAATATATTGCTAGAAAGATCAGTAAATCTAAATTTTAATGGAAGTCCCTGTGTCTCATTCTAATATCAAAAGTAGAAGTTACGATAAAATCATCTTCGATTGTTAGGGAGGTCAGATCCGATGAAACATATTAGGTGGGATCTATGAGAAAGTTATTAGAATTTATATGTAGGCATGTTGTGTTGAGTTTAGAACTAAACACTTTTCTTCAGTAACGCATGTTATGAACACGGGTGTGTCATACCTAGTTATTTAAGTGTCGACCCTTTAAAATAATGTCCCATAACGGGGTTGCATGTACACGTAGTGTGCTGGTGATTATCCTCAGATTCAGATTTCTTTAACTTTACTAGAAATAGGAAATTATTGTGTTATGGACTCCAAAAGACATATTCCACCCTAACACATAATCCCTCTTGTGGCCTAGCAGACTGGACTGTGAATAGAGTATTTATTGGCACATAGTCAGTGGAAATTCCTGAAACGCCGAAAGTTACGAGTGAGGATGATAGTCCGATCCATTGTAATTAACTGATAAATGGACAAGTTAACGGCCAGCACTAAATTATATTGACAGTGGACTAATAGAGGAGTGAACATGAATACTAATTGAAAGGAAAGACTTTCTTATTGTAATATTAAAGATTGGGAAGTCAGCGTGATGGGATTGACAATATCAAGATCAGTACTGGCAGGAATCCAATGAGTCTCAACTCCATGCATGAGTAAATGAGAATAGCTGTTATAGATATATATAATCTTGGTTGTGACCACAATATATTCATCGTGTCAAAGAAATTTAAGTAATAACGAATTGTTGGGCCTTATTAACTTGTACGTTAAATCAAGAGAGTTGTATTCCAATTAACTAGCACGTGTGAGACATTCGCTTCTCCTTATAGTCTCAACTTACCCATCCATTTAGCCAGGATGTTTGTGCAAGTAATACTTTTGCATACTGATAGTATGTGCCCCATAAGGTAACCAAACTTAAGATATACTTGAAATAAACACTTTCAATCGTATGTGTTATATCTTCTCAATTCTTATTGAATTCCTTTCTCTTTTGAGTATAATGTCTTGATTTACGTCAGGGGTTAAAGAGTAATTGTGGCGTTCATATTATTCTAGTTAAAGGGGATAAACCGATTATCTGAGACGATGACCAAATTTAATGGGCGTAATAATGAATGTTTTGAAATCTCGTATATGAAGATTTGAAAGTGAGAAATATGAGTATGTGGCATATATACATATGTACTATCTGGTCGTTATGTATATGTAAACCATGTGAATATGATCGTTCCTCTATTCAAATACATTTAGAGCATCACATAGAAAGCACCCATATTATATATCTACACACATATACCATGTTACAAGGAAAAAGGGATAGCTTCACCATCTTATGGTCGAAGGAGGGTTTATTGCGGTAAATTAGTACTTACACTATATGTGGGTAGTCTTGCAAGTATTAGACACTGAACCAATAATTAATTCATGTTCACCATGAAAGGGATAGTAAGACAGACTTAGAACTGAACACAATCTTGTGTAATAAGTGTTGCATTTAATATAGAATTTTGGAATATGGTGTACAAGGGCATTGGCATGTGTCTTACTGAATAGAAATCATTATGATTGATATGAATATGATGGGTGTATATCACTTGATTTATGTGCATAATGTACATGGGTGACATGTTCTGATTAAGCAATTTGTGTGTATATTCCTATAAGAATACAGTCTAATGGATAAACATTAATTGAGAGTATGATTGTTTTTATATAAGAAATGATGTGCATGATATATGAATCTTATGGAATTGGATGCACTGATATGGTGCTGTTATGTATGTGCACATTGTGTTACGGAGGAAGGGACCCGTATTGCACGGGCGGAGTGCGAAGACGGTGCTATATATACATATGTCAGGAGGAAGGGACCCGTATGGCACGGGCGGAGTGCGAAGACGGTGCTATATATCATGTTGGGAGGAAGGGACCTGTATGGCACAGGCGGAGTGCGAAGACGGTGCTATGATATACATATAATTGCATCCTTACAAATGATTGAGAATGAATGGTTATGTGTGATACAAATGTGTGTGTGTATGACACTAGGGGTATGTTGGACGTGTTATTGTATATAACAATGAAAACATCAGAATACAAGTTTAGCTGATTGAAATGAATACTATATATTGGGTGAAAGTGTACATGTGAATCCGTGCATTACTTGAAGTGTGATGCGATATTACATATGAGAAGTATGATATGATTATATGTTATATAAGTATGGCTTGTGATGTAAGTGTTATTTGAATGCATAAACTAGGTTTATGGCATAACTCTGGTGGTTGGTGTATTATAGCGTGGAATATAAGGTACGTGAGTAATGATTATATGCTATATAAGTATGGCTTGTGATGTAAGTGTTATTTGAATGCATAAACTAGGTTTATGGCATAACTCTGGTGGTTGGTGTATTATAGCGTGGAATACAAGGCACGTGAGTAATGATTATATGCTATATAAGTATGGCTTGTGATGTAAGTGTTATTTGAATGCATAAACTAGGTTTATGGCATAACTCTAGTGGTTGGTGTATTATAGCGTGGAATACAAGGCACGTGAGTAATACACACTATGTACACATAAGACGAGAGAGTTTGTTTATGTAACTCATAGACCTTATCATACATAAAGATGAAAATCTAAGAAAGAAATTGGGGAGTACGATCATAAGAGTCTGATCGTCCTCAGAAAGTTTAGAGACTGGGGTCTTGATTATTAAACTATCGGATGCCTCCGATTCTTTGTCTTTTTACTATTTCAGATTTCTCTTATTGCGTGAATATTCATACTCTCATTGAGATATTATCATTTCTTGATTTATTCCCTACCTTACTCACTGAGCTGTCGAGCTCATCCTCCCACAGACTGGTATATTGCAGGTTGCTTGGAGGCAGGAGTCAGGGCTATGCTGCGCAGGGTTCGTTCTGAATCAATCCAACCCTTGTATTTTGGGACATTTGTGTTTGTGGATGATATATGCGGGTCATGGGATAGATGATTAATCTTGTATATATATATATATATATGGAGAACCTTGTAGCAGTTTCATTTCAAGTTGACATTTGAGATATTTTTGTTGGGTTGTAGTAATAAGAAGTGTATTATCAATATGATGCCCATGAGAAGTTGAAAGTTATCAATTCTGAAACTCTATGGATGCCGAGAAAGAAACTCTAGAGTTTATGTTGTTATGTTCTACATAAGTAGGCGATGTCAAGCCGAAATACTTTCATGAAAGTGTGGATGCTTTTAAATTCAGTTATATGGTTGGATTGAGAATAAGTAGGCTGATGTTAGCCGAAATTGTCATATTTGTATTGGATATCATATCCGACCAGTAATTACAAAGGAGGTGCTGCTGAAATTTTTAAGATATTGGAAATAATTGTTAATAATCGGTCGGTATAAGTGGATGTTATGTAAATTGAGGATTTATTATACTGGGACCGTTACAGTTGGTATCAGAGCCCAGGATATAGAATGAGGATAGACTTAGAATAATTATAGTAGAAGGAGGATTGGATTTGTAGGACTGATTGTTGTGATTGATATGCATGATTATGTTTTGTATGTATGTGGAATGTTGTTGTTATGATTGGTTCAAGGGGGGTAGGAGTTCTTACGTGTATGATTGATCCCGAACTACGAGATATTTGATCACTGTCTTATGTTCGGATTATGATACCCACATGCCATAATTCGGATGTGCTCTGCTAGGGTGTGGGCCCTCAGTATGAGCTGCCAGTGGTATGGGACACTGGAGTGAGGGAATGATAAAAATATCAAGTGGGTCAAGATTAATTTGGATCGTAAGGACATAGTATAGAATTGATAAAGAAATAATGAATCTTGAGGAGAATGATTGAGAAAATATTGCATCAAAGAAAGATTTTGTGATATGCAAGAGAAATGCAAAGTTTTATGCTTACACACTTCAGGTAGCAAGTTTCAAGGACGAAACTTTTGTAAGGAGGGTAGAATGTAACACCCCGAATTTTTAAACGCTGATTTAAAAATATAAATCTCGAATCATTATGTTAATTAAGTGTGTAACAAATTTTAATTTAATTTTGGGAATGTCAAGTGGTATACATGAAAATACCTATACCATGATTATTATGTAACTAGTATTTCAATGTGATGAAATACTAGTATGATACTTGAAATAAATGTATTTACCAAGAAAATATATTCATGGCAATTTCCTATATTATATTTTAGTGGAGGGAGTAGGTATGCATGAGAGGGGAGATCAAGGGCCTAGATCTTCTTGATTTGGGGGAGTGGACAATTGGATGAAAAGGGTGGCAAACTTGTAATATTTTGGGGTTTGACTCTTGAAAGAGTCAAGAGAACTTTTATGTCTTCATCCTCATCCTAGAGAGGTTTCTCCATCGAGAAAGAAACCCTAGGAACCCAAATAAAAACCCCATCTTTTCTCTCTCTTTCTTTTTCCTCTCTACTCTTTCTCTCCCTCTCTGGATCCGATCTGCGCACGCACACAAGAGGAGCAGCGGCGGCCGGCCAGGCCGCGGCCGGGCGGCGGCCAGCCAGGCCGCGGAGGGCGTCGACGGCCGGTCGGGTTGGATGAGTGAGTGGGTTTTCCCTTTTTCTTTTCTCAATTTACATCTTTTAGAAATCCCTAGATTTGATCTATTGATTGAATGAAGTTCTTCCCTTGAGTTATTCATGCAAACATCCCTTGAAATTTCATGACTTTTTAAGGTATGTGTTGGTGAAAATTTGATCTTGAGATGTATTGAGTTAACCCAATTATATAAAATTGAAGGGTAAGGTGGTTGCATGTTAGGGTATGACATGTAGTGATGGGGTCCAAAAATTTTCAGATTTGGTGTAGATCACAAACCTAGAAATCCCAATCTCGCCTTTTACTTTGATGGTGATGAAGCTTTCACTGGGAGACATGTGAGACCAATTTTTAAACAATATTGTTCTTTCTTAAATTGGGTCAAATTCTTAAAAGAATCATGGACAAATGCATGATGAACTTGCTAGGTGTTGTAAATTCTTATAGTAGAACTTCTCTTGTAATTATGTAACTCTCTTGTAATAACATGCAAATTAACCTCTTGGTGACAACTATAACCCTATGTGAAAGCATAGTGTGTAAAGAAGGGTTTTGGTTTTGAGTTAGTTTAAATTTATCAAGAAGTATACTCTCTTGTAATTTGTATATGATTCTATCTTGGGAAATCGATCGGAGGTTGGTATTGATTATCATTAAGTAAACGAGGTTAAGTCAAAAATTCGGGTGACATCATATCAAAAGTCCAAGTAACGATTAATGTATTATTATTAGAAGACAAGATTAATCCTAAGCGTGAAATTAGTATCACAAATTCGTGGATCGTTACAATTGGGGGAGATCAAGTTATAGATCTCTCCTAACCATTAATGTAGATGGAGAATCTTGAAACTTTTTACACTTGTGAGGGTTGAACCTCTTGCCATTCTTACATAATAACTGTGCAATCAAATCAAAATTTGATCTTGGTCATATTAGTGAGATAAGAAGAAAATTTTTACGAGATAAGTTAAACTATGAAGTTGGAGGTGACTTAAAGAGGGGTTTGTGATAAATCATGTAGTGCTCGAACTATGAATGCTCTTATAAAAATTTCTCGTGACCAAAAGTCTAAATACTTAAGTTCATGACTTACTCATGATATAATTTAGATGAGGAAATAAAAGGAAAAGTTGAGAATTTGTGTAGTTCAAAGCACTTTTGTAATAATAATATAAATCTGTTAAAGTCTGTCCAGATCTGAAACCTGAAACTTGGGGTTTCTTTTGTAAGGATATTTAATAGGAAATAGGTCATATGATATACCGTTGGAAAGCTAATCGAGTCTACTTTCCAACCGCGCTTACGGTGTCCTAATCAAATGTCTGTGCTGGAAATTATCACTGAAACATGACAACTAGTCGAAAGTGTAAAGTTGCAAAATTTTAGTTGTCTAAATGATTTTCTGTATATTTCAGCTGTTTGTGCGAATTAAGTGGGTCATATAATATATTGCTAGAAAGATCAGTAAATCTAAATTTTAATGAAAGTCCCTGTGTCTCATTCTAATATCAAAAGTAGAAGTTACGATAAAATCATCTTCGATTGTTAGGAAGGTCAGATCCGATGAAACATATTAGGTGGGATCTATGGGAAAGTTATTGGAATTTATATGTAGGCATGTTGTGCTGAGTTTAGAACTAAACACTTTTCTTCAGCAACGCATGTTATGAACACGGGTGTGTCATTCCTAGTTATTTAAGTGTTGACCCTTTAAAATAATGTCCCATAACGGGGTTGCATGTACACGCAGTGTGCTGGTGATTATCCTCAGACTCAGATTTCTTTAGCTTTACCAGAAATAGGGAATTATTGTGTTATGGACTCCAAAAGACATATTCCACCCTAACACATAATCCCTCTTGTGGCCTAGCAGACTGGACTGTGAATAGAGTATTTATTGGCACATAGTCAGTGGAAATTCCTGAAACGCCGAAAGTTACAAGTGAGGATGATAGTCCGATCCATTGTCATTAACTGATAAATGGACAAGTTAACGGCCAGCACTAAATTATATTGACCGTGGACTAATAGAGGAGTGAACATGAATACTAATTGAAAGAAAAGATTTTCTTATTGTAATATTAAAGATTGGGAAGTCAGGGTGATGGGATTGACAGTATCAAGATCAGTACTGGCAGGAATCCAATGAGTCTCAACTCCATGCATGAGTAAATGGGAATAGCTATTATAGATATATATAATCTTAGTTGTGACCACAATATATTCATCGTGTCAAAGAAATTTAAGTAATAATAAATTGTTGGGCCTTATTAACTTGTACGTTAAATCAAGAGAGTTGTATTCCAATTAACTAGCACGTATGAGACATTCGCTTCTCCTTATAGTCTCAACTTATCCATCCATTTAGCCAGGATATTTGTGCAAGTAATACTTTTGCATACTGATAGTATGTGCCCCATAAGGTAACCAAACTTAAGAGATACTTGAAATAAATACTTTCAATCGTATGTGTTATATCTTCTCAATTCTTATTGAATTTCTTTCTCTTTTGAGTATAATGTCTTGATTTACGTCAGGGGTTAAAGAGTAATTGTGGCGTTCATATTATTCTAGTTAAAGGGGATAAACTGATTATCTGAGACGATGACCAAATTTAATGGGCGTAATAATGAATGTTTTGAAATCTCGTATATGAAGATTTGAAAGTGAGAAATATGGGTATGTGGCATATATACATATGTACTATCTGGTCGTTATGCATATGTAAACCATGTGAACATGGTCGTTCCTCTATTCAAATACATTTAGAGCATCACATAGAAAGCACCCATATTATATATCTACACACATATACCATGTTACAAGGAAAAAGGGATAGCTTCACCATCTTATGGTCGAAGGAGGGTTTATTGCGGTAAATTAGTACTTACACTATATGTGGGTAGTCTTGCAAGTATTAGACACTGAACCAATTATTAAGTCATGTTCACCATGAAAGGGATAGTAAGACAGACTTATTCCCTTTACATGACCAGTTTTGAAAAATCATCACAATCATCACTGAGTCATTGTGGTCAATACTTATGTCCAATAAAAGAACGTGACTTGGTAGAATGGTTGACTTGGGCTCAAGAATGATAGTTTTGGAAACCAATACTAACTCGAAAAATCAACTTTGGGTTTGAGAGTCAGTTTTGGTTTAAGAGTTGAGTCCAAATTCAAGAATTAAAATTCACATTTTTCCCATCAATGGAATGTGACTGTCCAAAAATGGTGATTCACTTTCTAGATCTATGGGTATAGAAATAAATGTTGGCTCAAAAAATTGGTCCAAATTGGGTAAGGATACTAGAGTCAACATAGATTTGAAGATGGGAACTGAATCATAAGATTGTGGATCCGGGTCACATTCACATTCAGTTCAATCTCATTGAATGAAAAACTTGCCAATTTGTCCAAGGCTTGAAATTGGTCAAGTTCAAGTTTGTGTGATGAAATTGAATCTTGGTCAAAATTTTCAAGATTTAATAATAATCAGAAATCTAAATGACTCACACAAACGTCAAAATAAATAGTGAAAAAGACTTCCATCAGTTAGAATGTACTATTGGAGAAGTCCACTCTCAATTTCAGGTTCTTTCGGACCTATTGAAGGTTTGTTCCCCTACTTTGAGTGTGAGAACCAATAGGCTCCGTAGAAGAGTCACAAATCCAACGCTCCGAAAATGACTCGAATTGGACTCCGAATAGTAGAAAAATGACCGAAAAACTAAACTGGACTGCAAACATGTCTTTTTTGCAGACGGTTCTAGATCTGGGGTGCTGTCCGGTCGGGTCTGTAGAACTCTGAATCAGATCGGGTTAGGTCGGGTCTGAAGTAGATCAGATTGAACGTTGGGTTTTTTTTGAGGATTCGAGTCGACCTTGTGCTTGGCGACTGGCTGCAGTCGAGGTGAACAGGTCGATGATGAAGGGAAGTGTCGCCATTTTTTATTTTTTGGATTTTTAGGGGGGTTTTTCAGGGAATTTGTACAATAATTTTTTTTGCTGAACTATAGAAAGAGAAAGGAAGCAAAGAAAATCTACACTATAGTTATTGGATTTTTTGTTTTTCAAGAAAAAAACTACAGTACTTTAGAAGAGATGAAAAACTAAAAAAATCTAGAAGGTTTTCCCCTTTCTTGGACTTTTTTGAGAAGAACAGGAAGTTTAGCTCTGATATCAAATTTGACACAGAACAAAAGATGAAAATTAGGGTTTGTAGTGGGATAAGGATGATGTAATACATGATCGCAATCACATTCGAATACAAATAAAAAAAGAAAAAGTAGGGTTTTACAAGAAATAAAATGAAAAGAGAGATTAGAGTTAGAGAAAGAACCATATAACTTTAGATTTTGCATCTCTTATGCGGGCTTCACACCCCTTACACTACGGGCTTCGCATTTAAAACTCAAGAGTACCCTCAAGAGAATTTAACTGGAAAAAATTTTAATTATTCATTGTCTACTTATTCATTGAGTTAAGCCTCTTATATAGGCTATTTGTAAAGTGAACTTAACGGATATAACCGATGTGCTACTAAAAATAAAATAAACAAAGCACAACATTTTAAAATAAGTTAAGATATGAAAAGACAATTGAAAACTGGCGTGATGTCCTCATCAATTCCCTGAGGTGAGAGAAATTCAACTCTGTCGAGTGAGAACTTTCCTCACGAAGCATCTCAATCGAGCCAAGGTGGTGGTCATGGCATCATCACTATCACTGGTACATCATGTTGATACCACAATGGTGGAGGTGAAGCTGGTCTCCGTGACGGGTCGATTGTGAAAGATGGCAGCTTAATCAAGGCGTAGAGAGTAGATCAAGGCGCATCATCCCTGTTGAAGACGGAGCTGATACCAGGATCACATGGGCTATCCAATTTGTAAGTAATGGAAGCAATCCTCTGCAGAGCCATATCAAAATCTTTACGCCAAGCGTGCTACTTCCTCACAGCCTTAGAGCGACTTGTAACCATCACCTTATTATCAACTGTAAATTCCTACAAAGTAGTATATGGGTACACAGTAAATTTATGGGTATAATTGCAAATTGTTATCGGCTTAGTGATATCATCAATATATACAACAAGCAAATGCAATGTAGTAGGCTCAACTATCTTATTCGCGTCATCACTGGCACTATCAGACATGTAAATTTCATCAATAATCAGTGTGTCGATACCAACTGCTGTGTCTTAATTATACTAACAGTATTGGAAGGAACGTGGACTTTCTTAATAACTTTCGAGACGTCAACTTCATCACTAGACGCAATTCTAACATGTTTACTCTTTGAATGATACTGATAATCATAATGTCTATATTCCTTACATTTAAAACACTTGACCTTAGCACAGACTAGCGTTTTGAAAGTCAAGCCAATCTTAATACAACATCAAATGCCTCTTCAACAGTATCTAAGTCATAATGGCCAGTAATTATAGCACGTTTTATTTTAGGTCGTAAACCCCAAACAAATCTAGTTACAGTCTCAGAGGGGTGCTCTCTCTCACTTCACTACGATGTGTTAAGTCTTTAAATATGACAATATAATCATGAACAGATATATGACGTTGATAGAGATTATGTAGCTGGTCTAAGTGGGGGTCCCTATAATGCTGACTAGTCATGATAGCTCAAGCAAACAAGCAGATGCAGTGAAGAACCATAGAGTCAAATAAACTAAATGTATGCACTAAACGAATAAAATACCCTTAAGTTTAAGTTCTAAATGTAAAGAAAAATGCATTCCCAAAATGATGAAAAGCGATAAATGCTGATACAACTACTAGATTGAAGCAAATAGCATTTCAACCAAAAAAATTATAATAATTTATATAGTAGTTGCAAGTAATCTAACACTTAACGATTTAGGTCAAGTTAGAATATCACTTGAGGGGTAAGTCGTTCACGCCCGTAAAAATCCTCTAAGATTCCTTGGAGAAATACCCACACCATAGAGAATAAATCACTCACAAAGTCTTTGAATAACAGTAGTATGAAATGAAAGAAAGATGTCTCAAACTGGGCTCAAATTAAAGTGAAAAAGAGGGCCCAAAACATTGCTTTTCTGTCGCACAAACAATATCAGCTCTAAATAGAGGCTTGAAGAGATCAAATTTGCTTTAAAAAGCTGCAAAACTTTACCAATAACTTTAGGACTCAGCTACCAACCCACTGCTTCAGATAGAACTCGAATGGACTCCAGACGGGCCTGAAACGGGCTCTGAAATGGACGAGTTTGGGCTTTGGGAGACATGAACAATAACCAAAAGGTTACTGTTCACGTGAACAATAATCATGGCGAATCTCTTCACTGTGAACAGTAATCGGTATTTTTTTTTCTGTTTTTCTTTTTTTTTTCTTTTTTTGCAAAGTAGATCTAGATCTAGATCTATTTTTTTTTGCAAAGTAAATATAGATCTAGAGATCTAAATCTAGGATTTGAGAAAACGAAGAAATTCGAAGGGGATTGAAATCATAGCTCTGATACCAAATTGATGTAATACAGGATTGCAATCACCTTCGAATATAACTGAAAAAAATAAAAAGTAGGGTTTTACAAGAAATAAAATGAAAAAAGAGATTAGAGTTGGAGAAAAAATCATATAATTTTGCGCTTCACACTCCTTACGCGGGCTTCACACTTCTTTCACCACGGGCTTCAAACCAAAAACTCAAGAGCACCCTCAAGAGAATTTAACTGAAAAAGTTTTAATTATTCTTTGTTTAATTATTCATTGAGTTGAGCATCTTTATATAAGCTTTTTACAAAATGAACTTCTCGGATACAACCAATGTGGTACTAAAAACAAAATAGATCAACACAACATCTCAAAATAAATTAAGACACAAATAGCAACTGGCGTGGCGTCCTCATCAAAGAATGAACTAATCTAGAGTTTATATAAACTAGGGGGAAAATATTCTTTAGCCTTCACACTAAGGTGATTGCTCACCCCACTTCATGCATCATACACGAAGATTTAGAATTAGGGTTTTGCATCTAGGAGAATTGCTTTCCTCAGTTTAGGCTTCACAGAATGATTTTAGGGGGGAAAAAAATCTAATTTATGGTTTTATAATTATCAATAGTTTAATGATCCAAAAATCAATTCATATAAGTGTATTTATAGCCAAAGACTATGTGCACTACTCGTGTTCTTTTCCTAATCATATACGAATCCTAATGATAAAAGAACTTAGAAAAAATAATAAAAGAAAACCAATAAAAAAATGATTATTCTTAATTCTAATGAAATCCAACTCAAGAACTTCTTCTCCCACCCGGATTCGGCTTCAAAATCTCTGTTGGATCCCCATCAAGTAGCCTTCTATTTCTTAGTCGACGTTAAAGGGCCCTCTCTTAGGCACTCAAGTGGTTCTCCAAAGCCATTATTGCAAGCAATCTGTACTTCTCTTTTTCTACGAAGATATTCAGTCTATACATACCCTTCTTTGTTAGTCATGAACTTTATTGATAGAAGTAGTTGTCTTGAGATATAATAAATACGGTATGTCCTATAAATAGGCATACATTAAGTATCATCATTACCGATATTCGCATAATTAAACATTAGGACTCTAAGAATCAGATATCTTAGTTTATTATATTTTGGGGGTTTATCTGTAGATAAGAAAGATTTTAGTTAAACTGTTAGGAGGACAAACGATTGCTTGTAAGGCAAATGACAAGAATATTATTAAAACCAACCTATCTGAGACCCCTTAACCATGTACCCTGTATCTCCTTCATTTCGAGTTATCTGACATAAGCACATGACACTAGTTAACTTGAAGTTAAACTAAACTCTTTTACTTAAATCAGCTGAGCATGTTATTATGCAGTTAACTATTAAGGTTACTGTGCTGACTTTTGTTTGGCCAAATTTAGTTGTAGCCAATGCATATGCTCTGATGCTATTGAGTTGAAGCAAACAAGTATTACTGCTCTTAATTCAAATCTTAATACACCTAGATAAATGGATTCTTCATTTCTTTTGTTTGATGATTTGTACATATGGAGATTTATGTTTAATGACTCAATTTGCAGTTTTATGATTTTACTGTTTGTAATACTCATAAAATTTTCTACTTATGATTTGGAAACTCAGTTTTGTTAGTATTTACTTTTCCCATGCCTTTTGTTTGCATTATCTTCTTTCGAGCTCTTTCAAACCATTTTCCAATAAAATTGCGTCGGCTATGGACCACAATTGTTACACTGATAATGATTCATGGAAAATGGACAAACTTTTGTTATTTGCCAAACTAAAGTTAGTCCTTGACTGAGTATTTTTTTTCTTTCCTGGTTTGGGTGATATATGAGAGGCTTGACATAAAGCCCTATGTTCTAGCAGCAGGTAGAGGGGTTGCCTCACTGGTATTTGATTCATGTAACCAACAATGGAAGACTAACCTTGTAATTTTTATCCTTTATGAATTTCACTTACAGTATAGCTTTCCGTATTATTTCCTGGAAATTTTGGTCATTATTAACCTTGTTAATTGTGGGCAGTGACGGCCGTGTAACGACTAAAGCTGACGTATTCAGCTTTGGGGTGATCCTAATGGAGCTGATAACAGGTCGAAAGGCCCTTGATGACAGTCGGCCAGAGGACAGCACTCACCTTGTCACTTGGTTTCGGCGAATGCAGCTAAACGACGACTTCGTCAAGGCCATTGACCCTGCAATCGATCTTAGTGACAAGGAGATCTCTGACAGTGTCGTCATCGTCTCTGACCTTGCTGGGCATTGCTGTGTGCGAGATCCTCACCAAAGGCCCGATATGAGCTACGTTGTTAACACCCTTTCTTCGCTTGTTGAGAAATGGAAGCCCAATAGCCAGAATCTGGACGATGTCTATGGAATCAATCTTGATGTGACTTTATCTCAAGCACTCGAAGGTTGGCAGGAGTTTGGAAATAGTCAGACGGGCAATGGATATTCAGTGCAGTTTAGCGATAGTATGCAGAATATTCCAAGCAGCAGTCCTCTTTTAGATGTTAGCACGAGCAATTCTCAGGATAGCATTCCTTCGAACTTTAACATGACCTCGCAACAGGCTAGGTGAAGATCAGGCGAATGAAGACAGTTTAGCTTGCACTGTGGATTCTCTTTTCTTTATTTTGGACCTTAGTTTTCGTTTTGGATCGTTAGCATATGCTTGTTTTTTTTTCCACCAGTTCATTAGTATGTTCTGAAAAAAAGCATGGGGATTATAGTAGAAAATTTTAGCTCTATTTCTTGCTTTCTCTTCTGTTTTAGCTACTAGATTTTTGGTTTATGTTTTGAAACTTTCTAGTAAATGGATTTATCGTTTTGTATTCATTCTTTTAATCATCAAATTGTCAATTGATTGTCCTGGGTCTTGCAATTTTGTTCCAGTAATTTCCTTTGCTTCACATTACGAGCACCTTTGATACATTGGAGAAATTAACTTTTGCGCTGTGGCCATCACTCCTTTTGCCATTTTTACTGGCTTGTATTTCAGATGGAGCAGCTGAGCTATGGTTTGTTTGGTATATTTTAATTTATTTATCTTTTTTTGCAGCCTTAATTGAGAGGAGAATATTGAGAATTCGTGAATATTTTCATCTCCAAATTTGCTATTTTGTTGTATAGCTCCATTATACCACCAACTGTATCCTAGATTCGTGAGATTTACAAGAAACTTCCATGAATCAACTGTAATTTAATTAGGCGATTAACAACCAATTTAGGAAAAAGGTGGGCCTTTTTTCAATTACCATAACACGATTTTTTCATAAGGCGAGCGTTTGGATTAAAAATTCTTCTCTGAGGATGATTATGCTAATTCTGGAGGCTTAATTATAAAAAAATTTATAGGCGATGGTCTTGTCATTGTGAACAGAAATTGAAGCAGTTGATCAGTTCTCGGCATGCCACAGATGCACAAACGGATACTTTCAATGAAAATTGTAATCCCACTCTATTTCATTAACAAGCCACAACGGAGTAATTTAAGAGAAGATATATTTTTACGAGAAAATTGTGTTGTAAGTTACTGCATCGTGCTTCTATATTTCTTTCTTTATTAATGAAGAAAAAGGAAATGATGGTGATTATGATAATACGGTGTACCAAAGAAAGACTTTAAGTCTTATTAATTTTGTGTTTTATTTTTCTAAGATCATAGGGTATTTTGCTGCTTTGTATATTAATTATCTTGTAGTAATATCATGTCTTACCGAATCAATGGTTTAAAACTGTTGACTCAAAGCCATAGACTTTTGAGAGCCTTATTTATTTATTTATTTTATTTGAGAAAAGACTTTGAGAGTCTTATTGTGTCGGAAAAACTTCCTAGTATGTTCGCAAAATGTATTCTGCCAATAAAATGCACCACTTGATGAAGGTCTATATTTCAGTTCAAGGCTTTAAAGAGAGATCACCAAGAGCAAGAGTTCAATTAAGAGATATTGTAAAGGATGGCAACTGGGGAGAAGGATGACATCATCATGGCAAGTACTTGGAACTCCTGTATTGTCACGCTCCGCTTCCCAAAATATACTGGAGCGGAGACGCGACGAGAGTCGGCGAAGTATAAATGTCCAAAGGAAATGGAACAAGTATGAGTCCAATGTATAGAATCATGGAAGCAATAGGAATAAAGAAGAGTAAGAGAATACCGAGAAAGGATATCAAGCAAGAGAACTCCAGTTTCTCAAGATGCATGTGATCCTCTCCAAATACCTAATCAGCAATAAATAGCCACATATTTGGATATGCAAATCAGGAAGTTAGAACTCCTAGAGAATGTGTAAGAATAAAAGGGAAAGTGTACGTGCATATAACGTGTGAGCATACTATAAAAAAATATACAAGATAAGGTTAAAATAACATGCCAAATATAAATGAACAGTAAATAAACCAGTCAGTGCTATAGTCAGATGTACATTAGGTCATGAGTATAATAAGATGTCTATCATATCATGCATGTATCACGTGTCTATAATCAGTCATAATATAATATGAACAGTTTATTATTATTATGTTAGCGAACACCAATTGCCATCTGTAATAGGCGCATCTCATACAACGCCTATCACACGTGCCAATCAGGGTCCAAAGTTATTGAAACTGATCGGTTGGAGACATTGTCTGTGTTTTAAATGGGTCCTGTGCATACCCGGGACCACGGTCCGCTGAACCAGGCTCTACCGCAAGGCAGTCAAATAACATGTAATAAGAACAAGAACATGACTAGGGTGTCAGTCACCTCATGGGAACCCTGCAGTGGAACCTTTTTTCGGCTGCGCAACCTATATCCTACGTTCATCCAAAATACAGACGTTGTCTCCTCCAACAATTCCTTAATCTCAGTAAAAGTTGTTTAATGATCATGTTATTTATTATCAAGATTATTTAATGTACAAGTTATCTAGATTACTGAGATAACTCGGTGATAGTCACGATAACAACCTCAACATGTATGATCAGGATAACATGATATGTAACAAGTAAAATAGGAGGGTGTTGTTACCGTGTAACAATATTTTCCAGTAACTATGGTAACATGGATAATATAGTTATCAGATAAATGTCATGTATATGTCAAGTTTCTCAAGTAAATCATGATATTCAGGATGAGTAATAATATGGTGGCATGAATAGAATAATCCAGGTAATAATATACAATCAGTTCAGATTCTCAAAGTCATCGATATATCCAAGCCCAAACAAATAAAATACATACTTATCTATATCTAAACAACCATCACTATCCAATCCAAACAAGATCATAACTAAGAAGTGAGACATCTTCAAGCTACATGAAATCTAGAAAGTCTCTGTATCCAATCTTCGATATCAATAAACATCCTTACGCAGATAATTTATCAGTGAATAAATTTAAATAAAATACTTGCAAATAATAAAATCAGTATTATATGATAGATTAAAATTAAGGTAAGATATTCTCCGTATGATTTGAATCCAGCTATTATTGATCTTATCTAAATACGAATCAAGATCCCATGCAAATCCCAAGTTGAACTCTAGGTCCATATATAAATCCAAGCATCAAGAGAAATCAATTTTCTAAATAAGGTAACATCTTATTTAATCCATCCTCATTGTCCAAATGAGTTCCCGTCTGAAATATCATGAAATAATTGTCCGATAAATATTTCAAATAAATATACTATTTATCCTTAAATATGAATCAGGCTAATCTCAAGATCAATCCAATCACATCCTTAATTTATCACAATTAAATCTGAATCCGAAATGATACACATAAAATAACATAAGTCCACTATCACAATACTAAGATCCAACCATATACATCTGATGTTGAACATCAATAAGGTAACATCAAGAACTACCAAGGAACTCTAAATACCATTAAACATATAAAAAACTGATACCTGACAATCTAGCCCTCATCATCTCACCAGTAAATCAACAAGTAAATATTATGCAAGTTCTAATTCATTAAATAATTGTTCGGTAAATACTACACATGAGTGATGCTATCTGTCCTCAAATCTGAACTAGATCAGTCAATTTATAGACCGAAACAAGTCACAGCCTAAGGTTATACCACAACTAGTCTTGGGCCAATAGCGTCGAACAAAAATGACACTGATGGCCACTCAAGTAAGCTATATAATCAAAGTGAACGCTCATTGGTACCTCATGAAATGATACGAATAATCATACTGATATAATAAAGCAGATGGTCACATAAAATAATACGAGTAACACATATATATACTACTGACGACGGTAATGAGGAAATAATATAAGAGCAAACACTCACATGAAATGACGCGGTTTTGAAACCGAATCGTCGTCTAGTCTTCACTGTACGAACTGGTACGGATCTCTGGATCATCCGATAGGTCGGTCTTCGAATCGCCAGTGTATCGGGTCCATAACGAGCATAAATCAGAATCTCTTGTAACGTGTCCGAATCTCACCAAACGGAACCCACGAACTCACATGAACATATACCCGTACACATACACACACCATATATATACACGTACACATTTGCATACACACACGTATACGCAGCCAAGCATACTTACATACATATACGTACTGATATACACTACATATACATATATACATGCAAACACCCAAAAACTAATACATATTAATACATAATCACACACACAACATAAACTAACACACACATTATAATAAACATACACATTAATTCACTCACACACTGACGCATGCATAAATCACACCAACATCACATGCAGGCAAATGTACACATATTTACACATTCACCCTCACATGCATGCATGCCCCTTATAAATACACATTACACGTTTACTTAAAATGAAAGAGAGATTATACCAATGGAAGAAGGATGGGCATGCGGTCATGGAGGAGAAGACTCTGACGGGATGCACGGGTGATGGCGGAAGCCGCAGAGAATGTCGACGGCTTGAAGATCTCGCCTAGAAGGATGTGGGTGTGCTCGCGCTCGGCGATGGCGATCGGCGGTGACTCACATAGAGATGGAAGATTGCCATTGTGAAGGTGGAGAATGCCATGGCATGGCTCACGCAAGGAGGGGCAATGATGGAATGGTGGGATTGCTTCGTTGGTGTGATGGTGCACTGGAGGCTGCAGGCCATGGACTGTGCTGCCGGGGGAAGGAGCTGACCATGGGCCTGGGTTCAGCCAGGGAAAGGAGATCTTGGGAGAGGTGAATCATCATGGGGGAGAGTTGTGGAGTAGGAGGGGGTCTCGGCAAGGTGGTGAGCGCGGAGATCTCGGGCTTGGCCTGCGCAAGGAGGCTATCGTGCCAGCGCGGTGCTGAGCTGCGCATAGGAGGGAGAGTGCGCAGGTGCTTGGGTTGTTCATGGATGGAGGGCGGTTATTGGAAAGCTTGCAGCAAGGAGGGGGTCTCACAGAGCTCATGGCAAGGAGGAAAAGCTCCAGGCTGTGGCATGGAGCTTGGCCTGAAGGGGGTGTTGCCGCTAGGGCTTGGGTCACGGCAGACTGGTGGTGTTGCTGGCTTGCGCAGTGAGGCATCCAAGGAGGTGGGTGGAGCACAGAGTTGATGGGACTGCCGTGGATGGCCCAGATCATGGAGGAGAGGCCGAGCAGTCTGTAGCTTGGAGGCAGTGCGGATGACGGAGAAGATAAATAAGAAGAAGAAGAAGGAGGAGATGAGGAGAACATGGGGTTGCGACAGCACAGGGAAAAGAGGAAAGGATTATGATGGATTAGGGTTAGGTAGAGATTAGATAGGGATTAGTTAGGATTATGATATTTGGGTAATGGGTTTTGAGGAAAAGGATTAACGAGTGGGTTTACATGGGCTCAAAGAAAAGAAAAAGAAGAAATGAAAAGAGAAAAAGGAAAAATGATATAATCTAAACTATATTGATTAATTAAAAATCATAATAATTAAGAATAATAGTAATAATAAGGATTGATAATAGTAACCCACCTTAAAAAATAAATAATAATTAAAATAAATTACATATACATATCAAAATACTATCAACTACTATTTAATCATATATATTTGAAATAGAGATATTACATTCTACCCACCTTATAAAAATTTCGTCCTCGAAATTTCAATAAAGTAGAGAATGTTAAAAATCAAGTTAAGGGAGAAGATAAAGCTTCCACGCTGCCTCTTACTACATCATGGGTCCATCACACTTCCGCTGCGCGCTCTGATCTCTGTGGAGTGACCGATTCCAAGAGACGAAATCAGGAAAAAAGAATTGATATGAAAGATAGGAATCAAGGAGAAAATTTTATTTCGCTCTGGAAGTAGATTAGAATCATTAATATCAAAAGAATCAAGTGATGAGTTTTCAAAGAAAGAACACTTGATTCCCAAGTGGACTCAGTATCACCGTGTAAGTAATATATATATATTGCAGTGTAACTATAACATATTTCAGGTCACAGGTAAGAACAGGTCCTTTTATTTCAAATATGGCTCTGATACCAAAGAAACCCTGTCACGACCCGATTTCCAAAATACGCTGGAGCGGAGACGCGACGAGAGTCGGCGACGTATATACGCGAGGAAAATACCCCATGTATATACGCTAAGCCTAAAGTAACCTGAACAACCTATATAATTACTATGATAATATGATAACACTGCAACAGTACATGTAAATGTCCACACTTGAAAATAAATGAATAAAGAAAATTGAACAAGTATGAGTCCAATACATAGAATCATGAAAGCGATAGGAATAAAGAAGAGAAAGAGAATACCGAGAAAGGATATCAAGCAAGAGAACTCCAGTTCTTCAAGATGCATGTTATCCTCTCAAAATTCTTGATCAGCAATAAAAAACCACAGATCTGAATATGCAAATCCAGGGAGTTAGAACTCGTGAATGTGTAAGAATAAAAGGAAAAGTACATGTGCATATAATGTGTGAGCATACTATGAAAGAATTATACAAGATAAGGTTAAAATAACATGTCAAATATAAATGAACAGTAAATAAACCAGTTAGTGTTATAGTCAGGTGTACATTAGGTCATGAGTATAATCTGATGTTTATCATATCATGCATATATTAGGTGTCTACAATCAGTCACAGTATATTATGAACAGTTTATTATTATTATTATGTCAGCAAACACCAATTGCCACCTATAATAGACGCATCCCATACTACGCCTATCACACGTGTCAATCAGGATCTTAAGTTATTGAAACTGACCGGTTGGAGATATTATCTGTGTTTTAGGTGGGTTTCGTGCATACCCGGGACACGACCCAGACTCCTAGCACTGAACTAGGCCCGACCTCAAGGTAGTCAGGTAACATGTAACAAGAACAGGAACAGGACTAGGGTGTCAATCACCCCACGGGAACCCTATAGTGGAACCATCTTTCAGCTGCGCAACCTATATCCTAGGTCCACCCAAATACAGACGTTATCTCCTCCATCAATTTTCTCAATTCCAGTAAAAATTGTTTAATTATCATGTTATTTAGATTATCAAGATTATTTAATATATAAGTCACCTAGATCACGAGGTGAACTTGGTGATAGTCACGATAACAACCTCAATATGTATGATCAGGATACCAAGATAATAGGATATGTAACAAGTATAATAGGAGGGTGTTGTTACCATGTAACAATATTTTCCTAGTAACTATAGTAACATGGACAATATAGTTATCAGGTAAATGTCATGTATAATCTGTCAAGTTTCCCAGGTAAATCATGATATTCTGGATGAGTAATAATATGCTGACATGAATATTATAAGCCAGCATTAATATACAATCAACTCAGATTCTCAAAGTCATCGATATATCCAAGTCCTAACATATAAAACACATACTCATGTATATCTAATCAATCATCACTATCCAATCCAAATAAGATCATAATTAAGGAGTGGGATATCCTCAAGCTAAATGAAATCTAGAAAGTCTCTGTATCCAATCTTCAATATCAATAAACATCCTTAATCAGATAATTTATCAGTGAATAGATTCAAATAATATATTGTAACTAATAATCCAAAATCAATATTATATAATAGATCAAAATCAAGGTAATATATTCTCCCGTATGATTAGAATCCAGCTATTATTGATCTCATCTAAATACGAATCAAGATCCCATGTAAATCTCAAGTTAAACTCTAGGTCCATATATAAATCCAAGCATAAAGAGAAATCAATCTTCTAAATAAGGTAACATTTTATTTAATTCATCCTCATTGTCCAAATGAATTCTCGTCTGAAATATCATAAAATAAATGTCTGATAAATATCTCAAATAAATCTACTATTTATCTACAAATATGAACCAGGCCAACCTCAAGACCAATCCAATCACATCCTTAATTTATCACAATTAAATTTGAACTCGAAACGGTTACACATAAAATAACAATATCTACTAAGGTCCAACCATATACATCTGATGTTGAACATCAATAAGATAACATCAAGAACTATCAAGTAACTCTAAATACCACTAAATGTATAAGAAACTAATACCTGACAATCTAGCCCTCATCGTCTCACCAATCAATCAGCAAGTAATTATTATGCAAGTTCCAATTCATCAAATAATTGTTCGGTAAATACTCCACATGAGTGATCCTGTCTGTCCTCAAATATGAACTAGTCAATCTATAGATCGAAACAAGTCACAGTCAAGGTTATACCACAACTAGTCCTGGGCCAATAGCATCAAACAAAAATGACACTGATAGTCACTCATAAGCTATATAATCAAAGTGAACACTCATTGGTACCTCATGAAATGATACGAGTAATCATACTAGTATAATAAACCAAATGGTCACATAAAATAATACGAGTAACACACACACATATATATATTACTGACAATGGTAAGTGAGAAAATGATATAAGAGAAACACTCACATGAAATGATGCGATTTGGAACCGAATCGCCTTCTAGTCTTCACTGCACGAACTGGTACGGATCTTTGGATCATCCTATAGATCAGTCTTCAAATTTCAAGTGCATCGGGTCCATAATGAGCCCAACTCCGAATCTCCTATAACGGGTCTGGATCTCACCAAACGGGTCCGGATAGCTGCAACACGTAACCGAACCCATGAACTCACATGAACATACACCCATACACATACACACCATATATATACACGTACACACATGCATACATACACATGTACGCAACCAAGCATATGTACATACATATACATACTCATATACACTACATCTACATATATACATGCAAACACCCAAACACTAATACATATTAATACATAATTACACGCACAACATAAACTAACACACACATTATAATAAACATACACACAATAATTCACTCACACACTCACACATGCATAAATCACACCAACATCACATGCATGCAAATGTACACATATTTACACACACCCTCATATGTATGCATACCCCTTATAAATACACACTACACATTTACTTAAAATGAAAGAGAGATTATACCAATGGAAGGAGGATGGGCATGACGACCATGGAGGAGAAGACTCCGACAGGATGCACGGGTGATGGCGGAAGCCGTGAAGAATGGCGACAGCTAGAAGATCTCGCCAGGAAGGATGGAGGTGTGCTCGAGCTCGCCAATGGCGATCGACAGCGACTCATGGAGGGATGGAAGATTTCCATTGTTGAGATGGAGAAGGCTATGTCATGGCTCATGCAAGGAGGGGTGATGATGGAATGGTGGGATGGCTCCGGTGGGTGTGATGGTGCACTGGAGGCTGCCGACCATGGACTGTGCTGCCGTGTGAAGGAGCTGGCCGTGGGCCTAGGCTCGGCCAGGGAAAGGAGAGCTTGGGAGAGGTGGATCATCATGGGGAGAGCTGCGGAGTAGGAGGGGGTCTTGGCAAGGTGGTGAGCACGGGGATCTCGGGCTTGGCCTACGCAAAGGGGCTATCATGCCAGCGCGGTGCTGAGCTGCGCATAGGAGAGAGAAAGTGCGCGAGTGCTTAGGTAGTTCATGGATGTAGGGTGGTTAGTGGAAAGCTTGCGGCAAGGATAGGGTCTCGCGGAGCTCGCAACAAGGAGGAAAGGCTCCGGGCTATGGCATGGAGCTTGCCTGAAGGGGTGTTGCCTCTAGGGCTTGGGTCACGGCAGGCTGGTGGTGTTGTCGGCTTGCGCAGGGAGGCAGCCAAGGAGGTAGGTGGAGCACGGAGTTGATGGGGCTGCTGTGGATGGTCCAGAGCATGGAGGAGAGGCCGGGCAGTCCGGTGGCTTGGAGGCAGTGCGAATGACGGAGAAGATGAAGAAGAAGAAGAAGGAGATGAGGAGAACATGGGGTTGCGGCAACACAAGGAAAAGTGGAAAGGATTATGATTGATTAGGGTTAGGTAGAGATTAGATAGGAATTAGTTAGGATTATGATATTCGGGTAACGGGTTTTGGGAGAAAGGATTAACAGGTGGGTTTACATGGGCTCAAAGAAAAGAAAAAGAATAAATGAAAAGAGAAAAATGAAAAATGATATAATCTAAACTATATTAATTAAAAATCATAATAATTGAGAATAATCGTAACAATAAGGATTGATAATAACAACCTGTAGGCCCAAAAGTCCATCGCTCTAGTTTTGATGATGATTAACTCATGTAGTTATAGTACTAATGATCTTGTATTTAATTAGTCTCAGATATTTGATCAAGATTTTAGTTGGTGTTTAGCTTCAATAAAGGATTTAAAGTTAATTTTTGGAGCTAGCATATGTTGATTCAACAGCTCGCGCATAAAGATTGCATCAAGTACTCAAGAGGAGTCTAACTCATTAGATCAAGGTTTGGACTAAGTCAAGAAGGAGAAAAAGATTTTTAAAGAGAAGATTTTCAAGAAGACTTGTGTCATGTTTGTAAGTGTCAAGATTTTATTTTTAAATAAAATGTAAAGGATAGATTAGTTGGTAGATTGCTCAAGTTCATATACACTCACACACAAGATTTATATGTGTTTTCATAAATGAGTTTTTGTTTTGAAAAATACCCGTTTGATTTTTAAGCTTAAAAATATACATGTGTTTCATCAAAACTAATTTTAGAGCTTAATGTCAAAAACATAGATATTTCATCATATATGTGTAGTGGATCATATCCATACACACTAAGCTTCAAAAATATTTAAAATATCTTGTTTTTGACTTTGTAGAAGTTTTGAAAAAATCATTTTAGATTTGGAGATTGTTTTTAGAAAATACAGATTTTTGTTTAAGCTAAAATTTTATATTACAAAAATAGTTCGAAAATGTTTTTAACATGTTTTGATTTTACTCAAACATGTTTGTATATCAAAGTATATCAATGAACTTATTTTTGTAGAAGTTATGAGAATTTATAGGATTTTATTGAAGGTAAAAAGACCAAGTTTTAAACCCTAAAAAGTGCTGACCAGGCCTTCTGCCGGTCGATCGGTCAGTCGACCGAGCCAGAAGTCGGTCGACCGGGCGGTCGACCGATGTGTACAAACGTGCACAGCCAAGGGCCGGTCAACCGCACGGTCGACCGCTAGAGAGCTTCTCTGCTCTGTAAATGGCCCCGGTCGATCGGGCGGTCGACCACTAGGTCATAACCCAGTTTACGGTCGACCGACCGATCGATCGGTTTTTCCAACGGTCGGAAATCCGACTGTTAGCGTTCGACCGACAGTAGGATTTTCCTGCTGAGTTGTCCCTAACAGCTAGTTTTTGAAGGCCTATATATTGGGAATCCCTTGGGCTATTTTACACAAGATTTTAAGAGAGTTTTGAGCTAGTTTTTCCTACTTATCTCAGTGTTTATCTCCACTTGTTTTAGAGCTAAAACTTCCATATCAAAAGGAGAGTTTTTCAAGATGTTTTAAAAAGAGATTTCTTGAGTTTTTTACCACCAAATCAATCCTACTTTTCTCACACACACTTGAGCTATCCATTGCTATATCAATCCTATAGGGATCTTTGTTGTGAGAGTGTTTTAGGTGATCAAAGTGTTGTGATCATCAAAGTGTTTTACTTTGTATTTGAGGAGGCGGACTTGCAGGTTCGCTTTGTTTCGAGTTCTAGTGAAAGCTCGGTGTAGAGGTGCGGCCTCGGCAAGCTAGTGTGCTTGCGGTGTGTAGTTCTTGCGCGAAAAAGAGAGGGACTAGTGAGTCCAAGGAGTTCTAGTGTGAACTCGTTGTAGGTGTTACGACACCGAGTGATCCGATGGGATCGATTCGAGTGGAAATCCTTCATAGTGTTGAAGGCGGGGACGTAGAGTAAGGGTCTTCGAACCTCGAAACAAATCTCTCGTGTTTGCGATTGCTCTCTATCTCTCATTTGTGTTTATATCTTGCATGCTCTTATTGTTCATATTCATTACTTGCTTGATATACTTGTGCTTATATTGTCAAATACTTGGGATTGTTTGCTCACTCATGTATTAATCCAAGAGAGCCATAACGACACCTCAACTCTTATCTAGAGAAATCTTGAGAAGATAGTCCAGAAGCCTTCACCGGGAATTCGGCTATACTCTTGTCTTATACTTGGTGTGTTTAGCTTAATAGTTTTTAGTTTGTATAAATAGTTTTAATTCCATATTATTCATCATTAGATTATCTAGTCACCTATTCACCCCCTCTAGGTGACCTATAAGTGGTATCATAGCTTGGTGCTCTTGATTTGGGTCTAACAACCTAGAGTTAAAGATCCTCATTTTTTGGCTAATCACAATATTGTACACACATGGATTTCATGTCACCTCCCACTTTTGATATTCTTAACATCCAAACTTCAAAGTTTAAGATGTCAATGTACCTCAAAGCCTTAAGTATTCATGTTTATTTTGCCACTATTAAAGATTCATATTGTTTAAATGGCAAACATCTAGAGGCTAATGCAAAAGCCATCCATGCCTTAAAGTCAACCTTAAATGATGATTATTTACGTAGGGTTTCTAATTTTGATTCGGCTTTTGTAGTATGAAACACCTTAGTCTCGCTCGATGAACAAAAGCAATACTATGCGGGGAGCGACTCGGATGATAGAAGTGATGCTTTCAACTTGTGCTATATGGTCCAAGGGGATAACCCCCTTGAGGTAAACTCCGAATCCAAGCTTGATGAGGATGTTGACATGTCATGTGATGATCTTGCTTCATTTTGTCAACAACTTTTTGAAAAATATGATTTACTCAAAAAGGATAATAAAAGATTGAAAAAGAAATATGATTCTAATTTAGAAGAAAAAGATTCTTTTCAAAATAATTGGAAAACATTTCTAAAGAAAATGAATCTTTGAAAATGGAGAGTGTTTCCTTATTTTCTAAATTAAATGATCTTTGTGAAGGAAATAATTCTTTGCAAATAAAATCAACTTGGTGAAAAAAGAAAAGAAATAGCTTTGGAAGAAAACAACTTTTTGAAAAGAAAAATTGTTTCAAAAGAAAAAGAAAATTTTCTAAAAAGAAAAAAGTTGTTGATTCTCATATTTGCCATGCTCTTCATGCAACCATTGATAAAAATAAGATTCAAATTTTGAAAAATAGAATAGATTGGTTGAGCTCAACTTTGAGCAATTGTGCATTTAATCATAATAAATTAGAAACCTTGTTTCAAAGAAGCAAGCTCCACATGTACATGCACATCACCCATGACGCACATATGCACACTTTGCACATCATAATCACACTCATTCTCATGTTCATTCTAGAGTGTACAAATGTACACATTGCGGCCGCAATGGCCATTTAACAAAGTTCTATTATGATAAGATAAACTATATTAATTTTGCTAATAAAAATGTTTGGGTTCCGAATAATGCTAACCCCCGTGGACCCAAAAGAAAATGGGTTCCAAAGTCCCCACCTCTTGTGTGTGATATAGATGTGAGCTCTCACATGACGTGAAAGAATTGGTGCCTTGGTGGTGGATGCATGGGCTAGATTGACATACAAAATGATGCACCGCTATCAAAGAAGTTTGGTGGGAGGACCACCATGTTTGGAGACTTAGAGAATAGTGCATTTGGTTTGGTAACTATCTCTAAACTTCTATTTTAGTTTACATACTTTAAAATGAATATTTTTTAGCATGTTTTGATTTTGTGCTTCATGTGGTGAATACTTGTTTAGATGAATTTTCATTAAAACTTTTGTATATACTTGTACAAGTAGTGAGCTACTCTTGATTCTTATATGTTTGTACTTTATTGCTCATTTGTACTCATTACATGTACATGTATAACCTAATTTTGATGATTCGTGCATTTTAACTTGTTTCCCTATTCTTATACTTGTTTTGTTTCATGTATATGATATTCTTGTCTAAAACTAATAGATATACATGTATACCCTTGAGTCTCTTGCCTTCATGTAAATTATATTATAGACTCTTTTGTGTTTAGGATATGTATGTATATTTTTAGTTTTAGATAAAACATACATATACCTTTGAAGTTTGATTTTAATAAAAAATACATTTTTATGCTTTTGATAAAAGATATTCATGATTATTTTGAGCTTTATTGATCATTTTCATGAAAATACTATTTACATGATTCTTGTACACTCACACTTCATTGATTTACTCATGACATTGTTTTCATGAGAATTTTTGAGCTTTATAGATTTTGAGTGTCAACTCTTGTGTTTTTAGCACGCTTCATGAGATATATATGATTTCGTTTCTTGTTTGAAGGATCTTTAACTAGTTTTTCAAAAATTACTTTAAACTAGTTATTTATTCTTCATTTGATAGTGTTTTCAAAATATAATTATTTTTAAATCTTATTTTTGAAAACTTCTACCCTTTAAGGGCGGATGGATGGGTGTCCATACCTGGTGAGCCTTATTGAAAATATTTTTAACATGTACATGAATAAGGTGGATAGATATGAGATATACACATGTACTTCATGAAATCTTATCCTTATATACTCATATTTGTCTATATATGTATGCTTCAAAAATATCTAATAATATCAATTTAAATTGGTATTTTTTTTTCATACATATATATGTTTTGATTGTGCTTGATTTACAATATTGTTGACACTTAAAAAGACAAGATTCTTACTGGCCTGAACAATGTCTAAACTTGTTGACATTTATAAAAGACGAGTGACAGACAAGCTGACGACCAGTTTTCACCCATCTCCGAGGGACAAGGAAGCAACTTGGACTTCACTGATCCAACAAGTAGACAGTGAACCTGAATTGCCTCTAAACAGACCTCAGTAGGTCTAAGATGCTAGCACTTAGCATCACATGAGCTCAAAGGGATAGCCTCGCCTGAGAGGCTAAGATCATCCAACTTCGCCTTGAATCCATTCAAAGCTCCGCCAGGAAGCTAACTTATAGCTTCGCCTGAACTGCTGAAGCGCAACTTCGCAGAGAGAGTCAGCTCCGCCTGAGGCCATATACAACCGCGCAGAAGGGTATACGTAGCTTCGCCACAGATGACATCTAGCTCCGCTGAAGAGTTTTCTTCTGACTTCGCCAGATACTGCCTCCAGCTCCGCTGTGAGTTCAAAGCGGGCAACGCCGCTACGGGTCTGCTATGGTCAACTTTTGACCAATCGAATCTCCAGATGAGATCAAATCTAATCGGGATCAAGATCAAATCCAATCAAGATCAATTCTGAGATCAAATTTAGCAGTTGACTGTCATAATCTCTTGACTCTTCTAAAACGAGTAAGAGGATCAGGAGAGGTCTTTCAATTATATGGAAAGAATCAAAACGAATCAGAAGGATCAACCGACCTGCCATTTCTAGCTTCGCAGAAGCTGATCCTAGTCTCGCAGCAAGGCTACTTTCCAGATTTAAACAGATCCAATTCAATCTGTTTTCGTATTTTCAAGGACGATTATACCCTTACTCTCCTTATAAATAGCCCACCAGGGGCACAGAGAGGGAGGAGCACACGAAGACTCCACAAGCAGAGACTTCTTCACAACGCACCATGCGTTCTTGAATTCAGAGACCTTTTAGAGAATTGCTTCTCTAATCAGGGTGTTAATACCCTAATACCGTCTTCTCAAGGAATCTCCGGAACCAGGCGAGAAGGAATTCCTAAGTGAAGGCGGTTTGAGAAGTAGCAAGAGGGTTCTACCAATCTTCTGTTCTCTGATTCCCCGAACCAAGCGAGAAGGGAATCTCGTCGCTCGCATCGTCAAAGGGATAAAGTGATCGCGCGCTGACCAGACTCCTATCGGCACACTTCTCCAGAATCTCTGAGGAGATCTACTTGTAATCTTCTGTATTACTTGTAATTTAGCTCCTCAACTTTTTATTGTAAGTTTTCCCCTTTGCAAATCAATGGAAAACAAGATGGCGACTCCATTGAGGATTAAATTCTCCACTGCCGTGAATCAAGTGTCGCAATGCGACGAACAGACCTTCGGGTCTAACTCTGAATTCAGAAAAGCCGGTGCAGCCAGAGCCTCTCTGGCTAAATCTTCAAGGAAAGTCTCTGCGGAGACTGAAAAGGTTCTCTGCGAACCTACTATGATTCTCTGGCGCAACAAGGAAGCATGCCTGTAGTCCAAGTCCTTCACTTTCGAGAACCTGGTCATTCAATTCGACCAAGGAAGATTTGAAGAAGTCCTCTCTGGGGGTGGTCTAATGCTTCGAGCACGGAAGCATAGAAAGGTCTCCATGACCAAGGTTTCGAAGCAGGAACCAGAAGCAGAATTCTACCAACACCCTTCAGCCTCGCGTGTGGCTAATCAGGTTCCTTGCGAACCTAAGTATCCTCTGCCAAAGCGTATGTGGAGGCCTAAACAGAAGCCTCTGGCCGAAGCCTCAGGCGTGGCTACGCCAAAACCGAGCCTCTCTCGCGAAGAAAAAGGTAAGATGCCTGTCTGCTCCAACAATGCTGCCAGCCGCGAAGTCACGACAGCAATCATACCGTCGCCCAATTCAAGAGCAGCAACGCTCGCGCCGGCCTCGTTCTCATGAGCGAAGCTACTGTACCACAACGTACGCGCAGGGTTCATGGCCGCGAAGCTAGAGCCAAAGTACTATCCAAGGCCAATCGCCTTCGCAGCAGCATAGCGGGTAAAGCACCACAGCATGCTCCGCCCTTCGGTTCGTCAAGCGCTAAGCTCATGTCTGGCGGCGGAGCTAAGGGATTGTCCCTAAATGCTGATAGCGTTGCTTATGCAGCTTCAGCGCCCAAGGGCGTTTCCAAGGTTCTTAGCCGCGAAGATAGAACTGAAGCACTACTCTGTGCTAATCCCCTCTGCGGTGATAAAAGGAGCAGGACATCGTCCTACGCACGATCCAAAAGACCCTTTGCGCTGGATTGTTTAGGCCCACGCGGGTCTGACTTGCGAGGATTCTTTACAAAACAAACGGAAGTCAGAATCTTTCCAAACTTCTTCCTCCTGCTGTCAACAAGTGGGATGCCAGTTGGTAACAGTCCACTCAGTCCATTGCCGGCTGGGACCAATCTCCGCCACTCCTTCAGGACGACGATTAGTTTTTGATCGACTATCGGTACAGGCCCCGGTGAAACATCATAAAAGGAGCGTCTCGCGAGATCTACCCTCTGCATCCGTCAACATGACCGGAAGAGGACGAGAGCTACGCAGGGGAAGACAAGCATCTGACGATACCCCCTACAGCTCCCCAGATCCAGATTACAGCCCAGGCTTAGGCGAAGTCTTGGTGCATGAAGAGGGTGTTTTCCGAAACACCAAATCTAGGGTTGCGATACCCTACACTTATGAACAGCCGTCCTCCTCAGTGGCAGTGGCTTCGCCAGAACCAAGGAGAGGATCACTCCAGTGGTCTGATGAAGAAGATAAAGATAGCGGGTATGCTTCTTCGGTGACAGTCAGTTCAGTACGAACAGACAGAGCATCAGTCAATATGGCTGATAATGCTAACGACGACCTTCGTCGACGTTTGGAAGCTCAGGAGCAAACTTCCAAAACTCAGCAAGAGGCTCTGGACAACATTCAACAGATGCTCGTTCAACTCCTCAGTAACCGGAATAACAATGATGCCGAGAGCAATCACGATGAGGAGGAACATTTTACCAATGATCAGCCAAAGACGGAGAAATCCAAGGAGGGTTCTTCTTTAGACGCTGAAGTCCTTAAGGGCCTTCAAGCTCAAATCGCATCCCTAGCTCAGAGGGATGAATTAAAGAAAGTAGGGACAGTCCGTCCTTACCCGTTGGAGTGGGATTCATTGCCATACCCACCGAAGTTCAAACCACCAACATTGCATACCTATGATGGAAAGAGCTCGCCAAACCAGCACATCTACTATTTTCGGTCTCAAACCGGTAATGTTATAGACAATGACGCCATCATGGCTAGACTGTTCATTGGCACCTTAAAGGGGGTGGCATTTGATTGGTTCCGAACTCTCTCTCCGGGTTCCGTCAATTCCTGGATCGACCTAGAAACCCGATTCCTCTCTCGTTTCTATGAGGACGATACCGAGGTAATCATGGACAAGCTCCTCTCCACCGTGCAGAATAAGGGCGAATCTGTCCGTGACTATATTGAGCGATTTAGAAACTTGTCTTTGATGTGCCCAGCAGGGATGCCATTACCCATGCTCTTACAGACATGCAGGCACAACTTCTTAGACCAAGTAGAGATTCGCATGGGGGCTGTCAAAGCCCATACCTAGAAAGAATTGGTCGAACAAGCTGAGATAGCCGAAAAGTCGGCTAAAAAGTTCGAACCATCTACCCCTAAAGGCAAATGGGGTATGAGCAATAAAGGACGTAGCGACATACCGCAGTCTTCTCAAGCTAAAGGGAAAGAGACTATGTCTGTAGAATTGTCCGGGGGCGTGCACTCGAAGGCCAAGAAAAGCGACTTCAACAATCAGGAGTCTAAGTTCCTCCCAAAACAGTACTCTTTCAGAGACGATCAGGTGGTCACGATATTCCATTTGTTCCATAAAGGAAATAAAATGAAGCTGCCAGATACTCGGCGTCCCAATGAGATAAGACGCACAAACGATCCCAAATACTACCTCTACCACAGGATGATTCACCATCCTACCGACAAGTGCTATGTCCTCAAAGACAGAATTCAAGCCTTGGTCGACGCCGGAGTCCTGACGCTAAAGTCAGAGCAGAGAAAGTTACTGCTAACATGGTGATCCTCGAGTTCGACAAAACCCCAAAGGTCACAGTTCCTGACGGGACCTATCCAGTCCCTGTGCCACGGTTGGAAATCAGGCATCCCGTGACGGAAACTCAAAATAATAAGGGTCTTGTTTCCTTAACATTGGAGACAGGGGAACTCATGTGGATACACCCGGACCTCGTACAAGACATGCAGTGGAATTCAAAGAAGCCCAAATCAAAGGGCAAATCTTGCAATGTCATCTCCATCCTGCCAGACGATGACAATTTCACATCAGCTTCTCTCAGTGATTCTGAAGAAGAAAAGCACGCTTGCGCGACGCAGGCTCACGTACCTCAGCCGACGGGTACTCGATCCGGAAAATCATACTTAAAACAGTATGAGAAAGCTACTGACGAGACACAACAACTAACGACGTCAGTACAAGTACAAACATCCGCTCCAGTTCCAACCAAAGGAAAAGAGAAGCCTAAAGAAGTCCGGTTCGACCATGTCCTGAAGAAGCCTTCAGGCCCAGGGCTTGATACGCCCTTTCGTTTTGACATATTGGCCCAGCTGGCTAAAATCCCAGCTCGTATTACCATACACGAGCTCCTTCGTCTCTCAAAAGAGACAAGAGAAGCGCTCAGAGATGCCCTGGCTAATTCAGAATCATTCCTGACGTATATGCCAAAGGTCCCTAAAGATGACGCTCAGTCTTCTTGCCCGGAATATCATCACGTATAGTCAAAGGTGCCCGCTATTACCTTCACAATAGAAGACATGCTTCTCAAAGATCACAAGTACGATCGACCTCTGTACTACACCGGATATATCAGTTCAACATGCATCGAAAGGGTACAAGTCGATCCGGGGTCTGCACTCAGCATCATTCCCAAAAAGTTACTTTATTTCCTTGGTATACCGCTGTATAGGTTGTCCGCAACCACCACCACAATATACGGTTTCAATGCCGGGAGTAGTCATCCACTTTGAAAGATTCGACTCTGTTGCCGAATCGGGACCCTGAAGTCGGAAGTGACGTGCTATGTCATTGATGCTGACACGTCATATAACCTACTGCTAGGACGACCATGGATCCACGCCAACTGAATCGTTTCCTCCACTCTGCACCAGTGCTTCAAATATGTTGAAGATGACACGACAGTACGAACTATCTTCGCTGAAAAGCAACCATTCAAAGGGGTGAAAATTACTTCACTGACGCTCTCCTGTATCAAAAGACCAGTGAAGCATCTAAAGAACCATTGCCAGATGATGATGAAAGCGGCAATGAGACGGATTCAGAATCCGAAGCAGGCATGCCAGCCATTTTGATTGATGAGCCAATTATAGCATGTCTTAATAATCCCCAATGTAATATTCCTTCAGAAGATGAAGGTGAATAGGTAATTAATGATAATATTTCTTTCGATTATCCTGCGAGTGTTGGGCTGTTTAAATCCATTACGGATAGCTCTCTGCACATGCCTTTGCATAAACCAAGTGCATCCAGTACACCCATGGAGGCTATAGAAGGGGCCACGCTAGTGATCCCTCCGTCCAAAGAAGGTCAGTTACCGATAATCTTCAGTAGAACCCAACCACGGGGAGCCATAACCGTAGATTTGAGTTTAGACTCAGACACTCCATAATTCCTTCATTACGCGCGGCCAGCGCGCCATATTATGAAGAAAATGGGATACTACCTAAAGTACGGAGAAGACCTGAATTTTGAAAAAGGAAGGCGCGGTTTGATGCAGAACTTTGTGCCTAAAGGGAAGCCTGCAAATTACTATGATAGTACACGCAGGGGGTTGGGATATGTTACACCCACATCGTCAGCAATGGTTCAATTCAAAGATGATGAACCAATTCCATCACATTCAGCCTCATCCTCCGAGTGGTACTCAGACGTCAGTGTGGGAATGATGTTCGAGAATCTCACCGTTAATATGACCTCGAGCAGTCAATTGGAGCCTGCGGAAGCTATTGATGAGGAACCATGGGCCCAGCAATTAGATCTCCAATGGGAAAAGCGATTCGAACTACGCGAACCACCTACTGAAGACAAGGTGATGCAGGTCAACTTGGGTAGTCAAGACCACCCTAAGCCCATCTTTATAAGTGAAAGTTTATCACTTACAGAAAAGGAAGAATTGATAATACTCGTAAAAGAGTATATGGACGTCTTCACATGGAACTACGAAGATATGCCCAGACTCGATCCGTAAGTAGCCATGCACCGTCTGAATATCAAGCCCGACGCCAAGCCAGTTAAGCAGCAACAACGTCGGTTTCGCTCAAACATTATGGAAGCTATTGAAGCCGAAGTCCATAAGCTCATTGCATGTGGCTTCATTCGGGAGGAACAACATCCAGATCGGGTTGCTAATATCATTCCAGTCCTCAAGAAGAATGGGAAGATACGGATCTGCATCGACTACGTGATCTCAATACGGCTTGTCCTAAAGACGAATTCCCACTGCCCATCACCGATGTCATGATTGACAATACTTGTAGATTCGAAAGAATGTCTTTTATCGATGGCTTTTCAGGGTACAATTAGATTAAAATGTATCCTGACGACGAAAAGCATACTTCGTTCTGAACACCTTTAGGGGTATACTGCTACACCGTGATGCCTTTCGGACTGAAGAACGCCGGAGCAACCTATCAACGGGCAATGAGTATAATCTTCCGCGATCATCTCCGAAAAACGGTAGAGTGCTATGTTGACGACATTGCTGTCAAAAGCCGTAACAAGGATGACCATCTTCATGACTTGAGAACGATGTTCGACATAATGCGTGCTCATCAGCTGAAAATGAATCCGACGAATCCTTCTTGGGAGTGTCAAGTGGCAAGTTCCTTGAGTTTATCGTTACATCAAAAGGAATTCATCTTGACCCACAAGGTCAAAGCCATTCAGAGCATGCATCCACCAAAAAATCTCAAAGAGCTTAGAGGTTTGTAAGGTAGACTGACTTATATCAGAAGATTCATCGTAAATCTCTCAGGCCGCTGTCAACCGTTCACCCGACTCATGAAAAAGGGTGCTTCCTTCGTATGGGATCAAGCTTGTCAGGAAGCTTATGAGGATATCAAGACATACCTCACAAAACCTCCAATCTTAGTGGACCCCGCATCAGGAAAATCATTCTTGCTTTATGTGAAAGCTATGGACCATTCTCTTGGTGCCCTCCTCGCTCAAAAAGACGACAATGGTCACGAGCAAGCCATTTATTATCTGAGCAGGACTCTCATAGGAGCAGAATCTCGCTACAATCCTATCGAGAAAGAGTGTTTAGCTCTTGTCTTCGCCGTTCAAAAGACACGACATTATTGGTCGGCCAAACCATACATGTCATCTCCAGAGTGAATCCTTTGCGTCTTCTCATGACGAAACCAGGATCATTGAACTCAAGATTAGCTAAATGGGCTCTTCTTTTGTCTCAATACGACATGATCTTTACCCCTCAGAAGGCGGTTAAAGGCCAGGCCCTTGCAGAGTTCTTGGCTGCTCATCCAGTCCCAGAAAACTCAAAAATATAACCTCAGAGGAGGAAGTGTGGCAGATGTTCTTCGATGGAGCATCACGAATAGGCCCTAAAGGCAAGATCATTGTCGGAGTGGGGGTTGTATTTATCTCCCCACAAAGTCATGTCCTTCCCAGAGCATTTTCTCTGACAGAATCATGCTCCAACAATGTAGCGGAATATAATGCTCTGCTCATTGGTCTTCAGCTCGCCCATGGAATGGGGGTACGCTACCTCGAAGCTTATGGCGATTCAAAACTGATTATCAATCAGGTTAAGGGTGAATATGAGTTCCGTCATGAAGACTTGGTGCCTTATTACCACACAGTCATCGAGTTGGCTAATCTATTTGAAGGTTTCTACATCGGGCACGTGTCTCGATCTCAGAATACCAGGGCGGACGCTCTTGCTGCATTAGCAATGACGCTAGCCCTCCCAGCCAACACCGAGTATCACCTCACAGTGGCAACTCGACATCTTGTATGCTCTAAGCATATGTTAAAAACCCGAGAAGTCAATAATGTCTCCACAGATATTGAGCCGAGAGATTGACGATTTCCTCTCATCGACTATGCTTTACATGGTCTGCTACCAGACGATCCTAAAGAAGCGGCATCTATCAGACGAAGGTCTCTCCGTTTCTACTACGATCTAACTTTGAAGACGCTTTACCGTCGTTCATATGACGACGTCCTCCTCCATTGCCTTTCTAATTCAGAGGCACAGGAAGTGCTTAAAGAAGCACATGACGGCATTTGCGGAGCTCATCAGCCAGGTCCAAAGCTTAAAGACAGATTGCATAGGCTTGGATATTATTGGCCAACCATGATAGCCGATGCCATCCAATACGCACGAAGGTGTAAAGCATGCCAGATTCATGCGGATTTCATACACCAACCTTCGGAGTTGCTCCACCCGACTATTGCTTCATGGCCATTTGAAGCATGGGGAATCGATGTCGTAGGACCAATCAGCCCCTCTTCGACAAGAGGTCACCGGTTTATCTTGGCAATAACCAATTACTTTTCTAAGTGGGCAGAAGCTACGCCACTGGTTGAAGTCAAAACATCTAACGTAGTTAATTTTATCAAACACCATGTCATCCATCGATTTGGTATCCTTAGGCGGATCATCCATGATAATGGTCCCCAATTCATAAGCCAGGTATTCTATCGATTCTGTGATAAATACCGAATTCAGAATGTGGCTTCAACTGCCTATAATCCCGCCGCTAATGGCTTGGCGGAGGCATTCAACAAGACGATCATCAAGTTACTCAAAAAGTTCGTCTCTTCGAATAAGCGAGATTGGGACAAAAAGCTTGGTGAATGTCTCTGGGCCTACCGAATCACGGTTCGGACACCGACAGGAAATACGCCTTTTTCCCTGGTGTACGGGTGTGAAGCAGTCATACCATTGGAAATCCAGATGCCGTCATTACGAGTTGCTCTGACCACTAAGATCACATCAGAGGACAATGATCGGTTGCGTCTTCAAGAGCTCGAAGCCCTAGATAAGAAGCGGCTACAAGCTCAGCAGCACATCGAGTTGTATCAAGCTCGAATCTCAAAAGCCTTCAATAAGAAGGTCAAGCAAAGAGTCTTCCAGAAAGGAAATTTGGTTTTAGCCGTCAGACGACTGATGATTATGACGCACAAGACTGATTGGTCGCTAATGTTGCACATTTAGTATCATATTTTCATACTTATTATAAAATAAAATCTGCATTGTCCTAATTAAATATTTAATTTATTTGCAAGTCCATTCCTTAAGGAGATGAAGAGAAATGAGCCAAAAGCCTACCAAATTCTGAATTAAATCAGAATTAATTCGAACTCAGTGAATCAGGGCAAAATCAAGAGGTTGAAAACCGGTTGAGAAGAATCCTCTCAGAATCGATCGGTTGAAGCAAAGATCAACGACCATTTCTTCAAAATCTCGGAGCTAAACTACAAATCCAACCCAAGATAAAACCAGAACTCGACCCGGGGAGACCCACCAACTGGGTGTGGCCACCTGGCCACACCCTGGCCGCAGAAATACGACCAAAGTCGCGTTTTTACGGCTTGGTTTTGGAGTTAGGGGAGCGTTTGCTCCCCAATATTCCCGGGATCCTGTAGATTGGGTTTTTGCCTATAAAAAGGCAGTATTTGCATTGAAAATAGACGACCATGCAGAGATAGGATTTAGCCTAGTTTTCACTCTTTGTAGTTTAGATTTTTCTTTTCTTTTTATGTAATTGTAATTGTATGTAAGCTTAGGTTAGATGGAGATTCATGTAAGTAAGAGAGAGAGGCTTATGTTGAGAGTGACACCGATGTACCCTCCTCCTTTCTTCCATTGTTTCTGCAAGCAATAAAGGTAAACATTTTTTTATGTTCATCGCTTTACTTTTGTTTTCTTTTTCTTTTCCTCTTCTACTTTACCTCTGTTGGTTTTTGATGAGAATGCAAGTGAATCTAGAAGCATAAGTATAACAAAGTCTTTGTGAGTGCCAACGATACTTCATGAAGATGTTCTCCTCCTCAAGATCCGTATCACTTCATTCTTACCCGGCTTGATGATATAATGCGAACGGGGACTGAGCTCGATCCTATGACTTATGCGTTGAACGCCTCCGAAGTAAGGTAGAACATGTAAGGGTTCTAGGTAAGTCATCAACCAAACTAGGTAAGTATTTCTTCAATCTTCCTTCTTTTCTTTTATTTCTTTAGTATAGATCACCACATCTTCCAAATCTTTTTTTTCCAATTCATTTGTATATAGTCGTTTTCGGATTTTCTCCACCTTCTCATTCTACTGTTTTCTTTCTAACTTTAACATAACTCGTTTTCATTTTCATTTCTTTAAACAAAGAAGAACATTCGTTTTATCTTCATAAAGATTTCAATAAAAAAATCTTGAACGCTTCTATCGCAAACCTTCCTTATGGATTACGACCTGCATAGCCACTTGCTATTGCGGTTAGAATTGAGCACTTGCACATGTTTATTCTTAAATCTGAAATTCTTTATTTTGTGTGCAGGTAAAGCTTCAATCAAATTTTGGCGCCATTGCCGGGGAAGGTACCGGTTTTTATTGAAATCTGATTTTTATTTAATTTTTAGAACTAAACGAATTTTCTTCTCTGTTGCAGGTTATAGGGTAAGCAAAGCAAGAAAAAAGGATTGCAGAAACATATAAGTGGTCTTGGGCCTCTGTTCCAGAAACCAGAGACCAAGTACCCTCTGAATTGCCGCGTTTTCTCGGCTTTTGCCGCGTTTCTGCGGTAAGGAAGAGTTCACTACTAATTGCCTTTTTGCAGGGCTGCTTACTTTGCAAAAACTAGTTTTTTGTAACTTTATTTCTTATATGCCATCACCAAAAGCCTGCTAATAAATCAACAGTAAATTTTTTGTTGAAAAAGTTAAAAAAATTGATTAGACGTTTGCATTTTAGGCACGTGTCTTTTCAATTCATTTACTTTACTGTTGAAGAGTGCTGGAGCAAGGTACGTTCGCATTGCATCTAGAATAGGACTCATCTCTTGGTTGATTTACATAGCTTTGAGTGAATCTTATTTACATATCTTGTACACTTGCATAAACTGATCCTAAGGGCACCACCCATTAACAAGATAAGGTGGGAATTTAATCACCCTTCCTTGGCCCAAAAATCAGATTCCAAGCACTCACTAACCCAAGCCTAACTAAAAATGAGTAGACGTTGGCCCTAGGGACATCTCGAACTCAATTAGGAGATTATCCTAAGGGTGAAAGGTGTTGGAATTTGACTCCTGCCAAATCAGTGTCTAGGAAAGGGATTAAGGGCCGAAAGCCCGAAGGTTGGTGGTTATTTAATTAAGGAACGTTTTTGACGGAAAACCTCCCACCAACCTTGCCCTGACCTGGCTGATTAGCTTGTGGTCAAAGTCTGCATTATACCTCCCGTGGACAGTCTAATCAGTTAGGAGTCGTCTAGGTCATAGGTCTACCCTAACATAGTTAGAATTTTTTCGTTTTATTTGTTTGCTTATTTGTTTGTTTTTTTTCTTTCTTTTTGTTTGTATTCTATTGTGTGATATGGCTTATAATAATAATTTTTTCAACTTCAATAATAATCCATATTACACACCGACCTCTTTTTCGGATATTACCAACCCGGCATATCATAACTTTAACCAACCTAGTGTGCCGGATTGGTCTTATCCGAATCAATATAACCCATGCCCCCAATCTAATAACTATAATTTCCAGAATGATTTCAACTCTTCACAGAGTCAGTGGGGCTTCACCTCCCCCGAGTTCAATTTTCAACCAACTTGTCCTCCTTCTCCACCTTGTCCACAATATTTCCAAGATTCATACTCAGTTCCACCAGTCCAAAATAGAAAACTATCAATTTTGGAAATGAGTATGCGTGAGTCCAAACACAAATCCCAAAATCTGATGGACTCACAATTTCACCACCAATTCTAAGACAATACTTCATCTTTTCATCAAAACAATGAACCTATCAACTATGAAAAGATGCTTGAAGTCATGACTCAGGCTCAAAACGCTCGTAATCGTGACATAGATATGATGGTCCAATCTCTATGTTCCCACCGTTTGACCAGTTCTGATGTCATTAACCATCCTGTTAGAGCCGATGAGTCAGGTTGTTTTGGAAATCAAGGTTCCATTTCAGAACAATCATTTGAACTTGCCCAAACTCCAAATTTTGAAAAGTATATTGACAGTTTGGCAAGTTATCCTTTTCCTGAAATCGAACTTGAAAATGAATATTGTAACGCCCCGATCCCACGGGTACGGGGACGTCACTGCGACGTACATACGCAGGTCAGAAGTACCCTCACGTATATACGCTAAGCATCAGTACAAGCAAGAATCAGAGTACGACAAACGTAGCGTCCATTCATATGCCAACATAAGAAATACAAAGTACAAGGTTATCACAGGATGTGACATACTATTACATATCACATGCATCATATATCACAGCCAAGCACAAAAGTACGATTTACAATATGATTACAAGATGCTCACGAGCTGAAGGAAGGTCCCGCGAGCTAAAAAGGAAAGTCTGGCACAACAGAAACCGAGACTAGTCAGCCTGCTCGGAAAGGAAAGCTTGATCTTCCACAGAAGGCTCCACCTCAATCCAAGATCCGGAACCTGAACATGCAAATTCAAAGGAGTCAGGACCTCCCAAACAAGTGATCAGGTTACAGCCGAGCGGCATAAGAAATAAGAGTATGAGAGTTGGTACAATATTATGAATAATCAGCCAGCAAGTAAAGGAAGCACAACTCGTCATAACGGGAAGGCATTGTATAAGCTTAAGTTACGGCCTCATGAGACTAGTACCTCGAGGGGGTAATCCAAATAAGGAAACCCTCATCTATATACCTTCATCTCACGTCGCCGTAATCCAAGCGCATACAACATCCACAGTTAGCGTCTTTTATTATTATTATTATTATTATTATTACTCGTCTTACTGATTGGAACTAGGTACAATGAAGTTCTTGCACAAGAATTAGGTGTGAAAGAAATGGTTAATGGTTTAGAGTTCACCTTTGATCTCGTTTACTTCGATTATGAGATTATTATACCTTGTTCCAATCTTTCGTTATAGCAAGTAGCTATATCGAGTCGTACCACAAGGAGAGCAAGCGTAGAAGCTTCACGATACTAGTGAGACAAAGAAACGATACCTCTTCTTTGTTAATTACACAAGAGCAATATACAAGAAGTTGTGGATTGGTGGTGCATTGTGAAAAAGAAGTGAAGTGAATGAAGTGTGATGAAGTAAAGAAAAGATAAGAATGCTAGAATAAGATGTATAAACTCTTTTGATTAAAAAGATGCATGGCTAGCATTACTACACCTTCTTGCTAACATACTAACTCTATTGTTGATTGCAAGATTGCCTCATCAAGAATCATAGGCAATTTAATATAGCTTGCATGTGTAGTATTCCTTCTTGAAGACTAGAGTTCCTTTTAGTTAGTTAGCTAGAATCCTCTTCTTGAATCTTAGGTCCTTTTACTAGATGAACATTGAGGAACTATAGGCATGATACTCATTTAGTGCAAAGGTAGAAGAATCAAACTCTTTTGTACATTCAAAGCTTAACTACAAAGTTAGCTTGAAGTACTTGAGTTGATCTTTCTACACAAGTGACACAACCATGGTAATCCATCCTTTTGATCCAATCAAAGACTCTTTATAAGAGACTCACAATTCATCTAGAGATCTAGCAAGCAATCACCAAAGGATACATCCAAACTTCATTGGAATTTACAAGAAACATGAAATTATGCAAGCATTGAAGTTTACAATCAATCAAGAGCTAGTAGTAGCTAAGTGAGTCTTAGCTAGCCATGCATTCAAGAAATTAGCCCTCCATTACACTAACAAACAAGCTATAATTCTCCATGAAAGTAAAGATCTAATCAATTAAACTAAAGCTAGAATTAAATGCAAGAAATTAAAGCATAAGAAAAGAAAGCATACTCAATTCTAGTAAAGAGAAGATGAGAGCTCCATTGAATCTTTGCTTCAAGATTGTCACAAGTCTTGATTACAAACTCTCAAAGTGAAGAACTCTCTCTCAATTTAGGCTAGAAATCAAGGAGGAAGGAGAAGAGAACTAGAAACCTAAAACAAAAATTACACAAATCCAAAATTTTCTCTCTCTCTTCACTAGAGCTCACGCAGGTCTCTGCCCAGGTATTTATAGGCAAATTTGAGAATCTTCTCGAATCCTGACCGTTGGCACGAAATCCGAGGCTCAACGGCCCTCAGATTGCCGCGGATTGCCGCGGATTTGCCGCCAGATCTGGGCCGTTGGCTCGGATCTTTCTGGTGAGATCTGGTGGTTAGGTCGTTGGCCACGTGGGATGGTTGGATTCTCCACTTGGCGCGCAGATCTTGGTGAGATCTGATTTGATCTTTTGGCTAATTATGAATTAACCCCTTAATTATTACTAATTAAGGTAGTTAATTACTTCTCTTCTTTAAAGTGGAGATCTGCAAAATTAGAGAAAACATGGGTTAAAAATCATATTTAATATACAATATGCAAAGTATAAAGGTGGTATAAAATGCAAATATGTGTAACAATCACACCCCCATACCTAGCTTTTGCTCGTCCTCGAGCAAAAATAAAAGAAAAAGAAAGAAAAATAAAATCCTAACTAATTATTACACCACTTTCGTAGGTGACACGATTGCACTGAGCATGTGCAACAAGCCGTTAAACCTCTAGGTTACCCTAGAGGAGGAGTGTTGTCTCCTGAGGGTTTTCAGCGGATTACACCCACAAAATCCAAAAAGGAAAATAAAAGGGGTTAGTGAAATTTTTGATCCATGCTTTAAAGATTTTAAATTGACCTATAGGTTTCAGGTTACTCAAAACTCTTCATTCTTCTTATAAGTATCTATTTAGAATTTTGTTTTCAGCTTAGGTTAAGATTTTGGGGATAAGATCAAAACCGGATTTTGCATCAATCCTAGGATATATATATCTATAAATATGAAGGATCTCTCTCTGACTAAGTTCATTTATTTACTTATATATATAACATATTTTTATGTATATACAATGTTTATTTATTTACATTTCCTTATCATCCTTAGGTATCCTAGTCTACCCATGTAGCGAGCCTCTTACCGATGACTCCCAAACCAGACGGTCTTAGGGCACCAGATGAGAAAACATCCCTCAGGTTCGAAGACTCGAGTAAACTAGGTTACTTAGGAATTTAAGGACTTAATCACCTTTAGGCGTGACCGGTAATGCTTCTTGAGGCATGACTGACCAGCTTAATCAGTGGCTAAGTATATTTTGTTTTTTTTTTTTTTTTTTGACCACTTTTAGGCGTGACCGGTAATGCTTCTTGAGGCACGACCTACCAGCTTAATCAGTGGTTAAGTATATTTTTTTTTTTTTGTTTTTTTTTGACCACTTTTAGGCGTGATTGGTAATGCTTCTTGAGGCACGACCTACCAGCTTAGTCAGTGGTTTTTTTTTTTTTTATTTATATACACACATTTTTTTTTCATTTTTTTTATTATATATATATGTGAATAAAGTCACAAAGTCTTTGATTAATCCCTCAATATGTTCAATATATATATCCTAAAGAAAGAATTAAAATCTAGTAATTTTTCTAATCCTTTATTACTTAACCTAAAAATTCAACAAAATTCCTCTTTTCAACTTATAATTGGAAATCTTAGTTAAGGGCTTCCTTAATCCCTAAATTTCAATTTAGATTCTTTAAACATGGATCAAAGAATTTCTTCTCTCTTTTTTTTTTTATTATTATAATTTTTTTTTATTTTTCTAAAAGAAAGGTAAAATCTAAAAATAAAAGAAAACCTAAAAGAAAGTAAAAATCCTAAAAAATAAAAAGGCCTAAAAAGAAAGTGAAAAATCCTATGTTAGCATCTACCCCCCCATACCTATCTCATGCATTGTCCTCAATGTATGAAATACGAAATGATGCATGACATAGGTAAAGGATAACTACTCCCTCGTCCTCTTTGGACCCGATGTGGTGCTCGGCCCGGCTGATTGTGTCCTCCTCAATGTCGCCTCAATGGTATCTAGCCTAGAGGATTGCTCCTCCAACCTGGAAGATTGCTCCTCCACCTTCTTTCTTAGCCTCACTTGACCCCTAAAAATTTTCTTCATGCCTTTCCATATGGTAGACATGAAGGCTTTTGGTTCCGTAGGGGGTTCCTGTCTCCAGAATTGGGGCTCATCTTCCACCTCTAGACTTTCCTCTGAAGAAGACTCCACAGGTACAGTCTCAGGCATGACACTGGTTGTCCAGAGTGCCTGCAAGCAACTATTGTAGGCGCTTGTGGGTCTCTCTAGCGTAATCGTCACTCGGGCAAATGTAGAAAAAATAGTGTCTGATATGAAATGCTGACACATACGTGTGATTAATACAGAATGAGAAAATTTTGGCCCCCGAGTGCGAGAGGAATTTTCGATAATAGCACGGAAGATAGTCCGGTTCAAACAGACCGTGTGAGTCTGTGTCATCAAATCATGAATAATTTGTAGTACCGGTCTGTTGAAGGTAGAAGTGTGATCTAGTCCAAGAATATTTCGTTGGATCCAACGTCCAACACAATGAATGTTTCTGAATGTAGATTGGGCTTTGAGCCCCCGATCCTGGGTAGTGCAGCGTACACCCATAATGGCTAAGTAATCAATTAAGGGTAAGGGGTCGCTAGGCTGGGGAAAAATGGGAACATGCGTGATGTGTGCAAGTAGTGGAAGCGTGACCAAAATATCACCGAATGGCATATGAGATACAAATTGGTATGTATCATGATTCACAGAAGCATAGTCTATAGAATGGTAAAATGTGTTCACAAGATCCGGACAATAAAAAGCTTCGTGCTCATTATGATCAAACACCAATGTGTACCAATTCCAGGCGCGGATTCGATCCACAAAAATATGCCCATATTCCCCTCTTTCACTAAAAAGTGCAGAAAAATCCCTTTCCACAAATAGATTTGGTGCCATAATTGCTAAAGACAATGAAGTAAAGGATTTGAGATAAGAAATTGCAAACCACCCCCGGAGATCTTGGGGGGGAAACCCAAATCAGTAGCACAGAAGGCACAGAGATGGCCTCGGGAAAACTCTCTCAGGATCTACCACCAGCAGAGGAAGATAGTCAGAATGGAGATTTCCGGCGCGCCTGAAATGGCAGAACTGCCGCGGATCGGCGGCAGGGCGCGGCAAAGGAAAGGAAATGTGGGATCAGATTTTTGGTGGAGGTCGGCTGTGAAGGGGAAAATCTAGATCTGAAGTAATTTCTCAGGTGAGGGAGAAGAGTTGGGGAAGAGAACTTTTATAAGGGTAGGTAAAAAGGGATGTACAAAGTTACCCCTAGGTCAAAGTTTAAATTACAACCCTAGGTCAAAGTTTTTGAATATGAAAGGAATCCTAGGGAGGAAAGAGAATCCTAGGGATGTGAAATTCTTTTCATGCACAAAAATCCCAAAAAATTTTTATTTTTTTTTTATTTTTTTTTAAAATTTTTTTTTTATTTTTATTAACAAAAAGAAAAATATTTACAAGAGAAGTCCCAAAATGATAGTCAGGAGAATGCATGGGAAAAATATACAGATGGAAAAATGTCACAAATAAACTGGGTCGGAAAGACCCAATTCGTGAACATCGTGTGACAAAGAATCTGTGGTAAGAAATGGCTTTAAGTGTTGTCCATTCACAGTGAATATATTGCCATTGGTTGGGTCAAGAATCTCGATAGCTCCGTGGGAAAAGACAGTCTGCACAATAAAAGGTCCTGACCACCTGGTACGCAGTTTACCAGGGAAAAGATGAAGTCGAGAATTATATAACAGAACCTGTTGACCGACAGCAAAAATCTTCCTGTGAATGGCTTTGTCGTGAAACAGCTTGGTCCTGTGCTTTGTGATCCGAGCGTTATCGTATACCTCGTTTCGTAACTCTTCCAGCTCGGATAGCTGCAGCTTCCTGAGAACACCGGCTTTATCCAAATCAAGATTCAGTTGCTTTAAAGCCCATAGTGCACGGTGTTCTAACTCAACAGGCAAGTGACATGCTTTCCCAAATATAACTCGGTACGGAGACATACCAAGGACAGTCTTGTAAGCGGTCCTGTATGCCCATAAGGCATCAGTCAGTTTGACGGACCAATCCTTACGATTCTGTCCTACGGTCTTTTCCAAGATGAGTTTTATCTGTCTGTTTGTTACCTCAACTTGCCCATTGGTTTGAGGATGATAAGCCGTGGACAATTTATGAGTAATGGAGTACTTCCGCATCAAGGCTTCAAAAGCCCTATTGCAGAAAAGTGACTCCCATTGTCGCTCAATATCGCACGGGGGGCTCCGAAGCGTGAAATGATGTACTCTCTTAAAATTTAATGACAACTTGGTTGTCATTTGTTCGTGTAGGAATCGCTTCAGCCCACTTGGAAACATAATCTACGACTACCAAGATGTATTGGTTACCGTAGGACAGAGGAAAGGGTCCCATAAAATCAATGCCCCATAGGTCGAAAATTTCGACTTCCAAGATGGGTGTGAGGGGCATCATATTCTTTTGTGTAATCCGACCCGTCATTTGACATCTATCACAAAGCTTGCAAAAAGTAAAGGCATCCTTAAAGAGAGTGGGCCAATAGAATCCACTCTGGAGCACTTTTTCCGCAGTTTTCCGTGGACCAAAGTGTCCACCGCAAGCTAACTTGTGACAGAATGTCAAAACGCTCTGGTGTTCATCCTCCGGAAGGCATCTGCGTATAATTTGGTCAGGACAGTACTTGAATAAATACGGTTCATCCCAAAAGAAGAACCGCATTTGTCTCAGAAAACGGTGTTTGTCTTGTCCTGACCAATGGGAAGGAATTTGCCCGGTAGCAAGGTAGTTTACTATATCAGCATACCAGGGCTCTCCACTTATCACAAAGATGTGCTCGTCAGGAAAGTCTTCATTAATCGGTATTTTCTCATGAGGAGCGTTCAGAATTCTTGACAAATGATCCGCAACCAAGTTCTCAACGCCCTTTTTATCTTTTATCTCCAAGTCAAACTCTTGCAAAAGAAGGATCCATCGAATTAATCTTACCTTTGCGTCCTTCTTTTGCATCAAGTACCTCAGAGCGGAGTGATCAGTAAAAATTATGGTCCTGGACCCTAGCAGATATTGGCGGAACTTCTCTAACGCAAAAACGACTGCCAAAAATTCTTTTTCAGTGGTCGTGTAATTCAGTTGGGCATCGTTTAGCGTTCTACTAGCATAGTATATTACGTGCTGCCTATTTTCAATACGCTGTCCTAAAACAGCGCCTATCGCAAAGTCAGAGGCATCGCACATAATTTCAAATGGCTTGGTCCAGTCCGGTGCAGATATGATCGGCGCAGAGACAAGTCTATTCTTTAGCTCTTTCCACGATTTTCGACATTCTTCATCAAAGATATAGGGTACGTCTTTTCCTAAGAGATTTGTCAAAGGTCTCGCAATATTGCTAAACCCTTGAATGAATCTCCTATAGAAGCCCGCGTGCCCTAAGAAAGATCTAATGTCTTTTAAACATTGCGGTTCAGTGAGCTTGGTGATAACTTCCACCTTAGACTTGTCTACCTCGATTCCAATGCTTGATATCTTGTGCCCCAGTACAATTCCGTGCTTGACCATGAAATGACACTTTTCCCAATTAAGTGTCAAATTCTTTTCCGTGCATCGTTGTAAAACCAGCTTTAGGTGGTATAAGCACTGCTCAAATGTATCCCCATATATTGAAAAGTCATCCATAAAGATTTCCAAAAATTTCTCCACCATGTCCGAGAACAGGCTCAACATGCAACGTTGAAACGTTGCTGGAGCATTGCAAAGACCGAAGGGCATCCTACGGTATGCAAACGTTCCAAACGGACAGGTGAAGGTAGTCTTTTCCTGGTCCTCGGGAGCAATTGGGATCTGATTATATCCTGAATATCCATCCAGGAAACAATAATACTCATGCCCCGCCAATCTCTCCAGCATCTGATCAATAAATGGAAGAGGAAAGTGGTCTTTACGTGTGGCACTATTCAGTTTCCTGTAATCAATACAAACTCGAATCTTCGTTGGAAGACGTGTTTGTATTAATTCCTTATTCTCATTCTCCACAACAGTAAAGCCAGCTTTCTTAGGCACAGCGTGGACCGGACTCACCCATTGACTATCGGATATGGGATATATGATCCCATTGTCTAAGAGTTTCAGAATCTCCGATCTAACAGCTTCTTGCATTATTGGGTTAAGTCGACGCTGTGAGTCTCTTTTAGGCTTGGCCTCTTCCGTCAAGTGAATTCTATGTTGGACAATGGAAGGACTAATCCCCTTAATATCAGCCATGGTCCAACCAATGGCTTCTCTATTTTCCCTAAGCACAGTCAAAAGGTCCTCTTCTTGTTGTTCCGTAAGATTAGATGCAATGATTACCGGAAAGGATTCCTTCTCACCCAAGTACTTGTACTTGAGATGGGTGGGAAGAGCCTTAAGCTCAGAAGAAGGGACTGGATCTATAACCGGTTGCTCATGGTGCAAGGGAAGAATAGAAGTGGAATTAGTAGTCCTTTCAATATCTGATCCAACAATCTGATCAAGAGTTAGGTCGTCAGATTCTAACTCAAATTCTTCTTCAGATTCATATTCCATCTCCTCCACATGTTCGCTCGTTAGTCCTTCTATTAAGTTCACATCAAAAGAGTCATTCTCCACATCCCTTGGCTGCTTCCCCAGATGGAAGACATTCACCTCCTTCGTCATATCTCCGAACGTCAACCGCATTGATCCATTTCGACAATTTATGATAGCGTTTGCGGTTGCTAAGAAAGGACGTCCGAGAATGACAGGTGTTTGCGCTCTGTGATTATGTATGGGTTGTGTTTCAAGAACAACAAAGTCAACGGGGTAAATGAATTCCCCCACCCGTATTAAAACATCCGTAATTTCCCCCTTGGGAATCTTAACAGAGCGATCAGCCAGCTGAATTGTCATTTGGGTTGGACGAAGGTTGCCCAACCCTAACTGCTGGTACACGGAAAAAGGGAGAAGATTGATGCTAGCGCCCAAGTCTAGCAAAGCCCTATTTACTGTGGTCTGCCCTATGATACAAGAGATGGTAGGGCTCCCTGGATCCTTGTACTTCACAGGGATTGGACCATTAAGCAATTCACTCAGGTTGGAAGCCAAAAAGACTTTCTTAGGGACATTTGCCTTTCTTTTCTTAGTACACATTTCTTTCAGAAACTTGGCGTATGATGGGACCTGTTGAATAGCATCTAAGAGAGGGACATTGATCTGTACTTGATTAAATATCTCTCTTATCTTCTCCATGTGAGCATTATTCTTATGATTTATAAGCCTATTTGGGAATGGGGCCACAGGCTTATAAATTTGCTCATCAATTTTCCCTTTTCCTTTTGACTGGGATGTGGAAGGTTGTGAACTTGATGAAGGATTATCTTGCACAGGTTGAACTGGAACAGAGGTTGATGGTTTTGACACAGATTTTGGAACAAATTTTGGAGACTGATTTGAGACCTTGTTGTCTACATGTTTTCCAGACCTAAGGATGTGAATGGCTTGACATTGGCTTTGGCTAGGTCCTAGGTCTTCGACTTCATGCAGAGGAAAATGGGCTCTGGGATTAGGCACAGGTTGGCTAGGCAGCATTCCTTTTTGTCTTTCAGTCAAGGAATTAGCCAACTGTCCTATTTGGATTTGCAGTTTATTCATATCCTGCTGCTGATTGTTCATCATTGCAGCTTGGGTTTTAGACAAAGTCTCAATCATTTTCTCCAACTCAGAGATTTTCTTATCTGAAGGATTGGGTGGTGGATGATTCTGGTATTGGGGCTGATAATTTGCTTGATATGGCACAGGATTTTGGTATGTTTGGAATCTGGGTGGACTCTGATATGAATTAACATTTGGTGGGTAAGTCGGAGGATATGCCTGAGCAGTATATTGTTGATGTGGAAATGGTTGTCTTGGCTGCTCATGACCAGACTGACTCCAAGAGAAGTTAGGATGGTTACGCCACCCTGGATTGTAGGTCTTGGAGTAAGGATTGTATGAAGGTCTGGTATACGCGGCATTTGTACTCTCCTGATAGCTTTGAGAATGATACACTGGACACTCTTCCAACACATGAGTTAAATCATGACAGTAAGTACAACCCGGGTGGACCATAGGTGCTACAGGTGGTGGGCTGGTCACTCGTGATGGGTTGACCTGATTAACAGAATTTTCCCGGGATTCTAGCAATTCAATCCTCTTCATCAGCTGTGTAATCTTAGCTTCTGCAGCTATAGAGGATCCTATCGAGTGTAAACCAGTTCTGGAAGTGGTTGGTGTAGGTTTCTCAGGGCAAGATTCCCACTGGAGAGTTTTCTCTGCTAGAGCCTCAAAAAGATCCCAACCCTGGTCTTCATCCTTTTTAAGAAATTCTCCTTGACACATTGTCTCAAGGAGCGTCTTAGTCTGATAGTCAAGCCCATCATAGATAATCTGGCATTGGCGCCATTTCTCTATACCATGATGGGGACACAGGGCTACTAGGTCCTTAAAGCGCTCAAAGTACTTCCAGAATGGCTCATTGGGTTCTTGTTTGAATTGCATTATATTTTTGCGCATGAGGGCTGTCTTATGGATTGGGTAGAATTTTTTAAGGAAGACCTTAACGAAATCATCCCCATGAAGAGATAGAGCTGACAGGAAGACTGTACAGCCACTTCTTTGCAATATCCTTTAATGCAAATGGGACGAATCTAAGTCTTACAGCATCCTCTGTCAACTGGGAAATCCTCATCATGAGGCAGACTTCTTCAAACTCTCGTATGAAGATATAAGCATCTTCAGACTCTAATCCATGAAATCGTGGAAGAGTGTTTATAAACTGGGGTTTCAACTCAAAATTGTTTCCATTAGTGTCCGAGAGGAGAATACAAGAAGGAAGTGATGTGCGGATAGGATAGAACTTGTCCTGCAACGATACGTTGTTCGTCATGATTGTGTCGAGTGGTGGTGTATGTGGCAGTGTAGATGTTCTCACTAGCCTAGCAGAAATTGGTTCCCGATACCACTCTCGCATACAAATACACAATCAACGTGCACCTTTCACACAGTCGAAAAATGAAAAATAACAATCAAGAAAAAGAAAAAATCAATCCAAGCTTCTAGGTTCCCTGAATCTAGACGACTCCTAACTTTAGATCGTCCACAGGAGGTTTGGCGCAGACCGTGACTATAAGCGAATCAGCCAGGAAAGGTCAAAGTTGTTGGGAGGTTTTCCGTCCGAAGACGTTCCTTAATTAAGTAACCAACAACCTTCGGGCTTTCGGCCCTTAACCCCTTTCCTAGACACTGATTATACAGAAGTCACTTTCCAACACTTTTTCCCCTTAGGAAAATCTCCTAAGTGAGTCCGGATGTCCCTAGGGGCCAACGTCTAGCAATTTTTAATTAGAAGCTTAGGATAGTGAAAGCGTGGGGAAATGGTTTGTGGGCTAAGGAAGGGGTGATGAAATCCCCACCTTATCTTTGTTATGGGTTTTGCCCTTAGAGTTGATTCGTGCAAGTGTACGATGTAAACAAACAAGGATCACCCAAAGCTTAATTAAATCAAACAAGAGTGAGTCCTAGTCTATATGCAATGCTTTACGTACCTTGTCCCCCGCACTCTTCAACAGTAAATGTAAAGTAATTGAAAGACTCGTGCCTATAATGCAAGATGTCTAAACAATTTTTAACAATTAACACCAAATCTTTTACTGTTGATTAGCAAATATCAGGTGAAGAATACAAGATTTCAGATATATGAGCAGCAGTATTTTGCAGAGAGCAAAGCCCTGCAGAAAACAGGTTAGTAGTGAACTCCTCTATGCCGCGTTTCCACGGCAAAATCCAGGAAAACGCGGCACTTTGGAGGGATCCTGGTCTCTGCTTTCGAGAGCAGAGGCCCAGGTCCACTTATATGATTCTGCTGTGCAAAGTTTTCTGAATCTTCAACCTGTACCTGCAACAGAGAAGATATATCGTTTAGTTTCTCACTTGTAAAAATACCGTTGCTCTCCCCGGCAACGGCGCCAAAAATTGATTGGAACTAGGTACAATGAAGTTCTTGCACAAGAATTAGGTGTGAAAGAAATGGTTAATGGTTTAGAGTTCACCTTTGATCTCGTTTACTTCGATTATGAGATTATTATACCTTGTTCCAATCTTTCGTTATAGCAAGTAGCTATATCGAGTCGTACCACAAGGAGAGCAAGCGTAGAAGCTTCACGATACTAGTGAGACAAAGAAACGATACCTCTTCTTTGTTAATTACACAAGAGCAATATACAAGAAGTTGTGGATTGGTGGTGCATTGTGAAAAAGAAGTGAAGTGAATGAAGTGTGATGAAGTAAAGAAAAGATAAGAATGCTAGAATAAGATGTATAAACTCTTTTGATTAAAAAGATGCATGGCTAGCATTACTACACCTTCTTGCTAACATACTAACTCTATTGTTGATTACAAGATTGCCTCATCAAGAATCATAGGCAATTTAATATAGCTTGCATGTGTAGTATTCCTTCTTGAAGACTAGAGTTCCTTTTAGTTAGTTAGCTAGAATCCTCTTCTTGAATCTTAGGTCCTTTTACTAGATGAACATTGAGGAACTATAGGCATGATACTCATTTAGTGCAAAGGTAGAAGAATCAAACTCTTTTGTACATTCAAAGCTTAACTACAAAGTTAGCTTGAAGTACTTGAGTTGATCTTTCTACACAAGTGACACAACCATGGTAATCCATCCTTTTGATCCAATCAAAGACTCTTTATAAGAGACACACAATTCATCTAGAGATCTAGCAAGCAATCACCAAAGGATACATCCAAACTTCATTGGAATTTACAAGAAACATGAAATTATGCAAGCATTGAAGTTTACAATCAATCAAGAGCTAGTAGTAGCTAAGTGAGTCTTAGCTAGCCATGCATTCAAGAAATTAGCCCTCCATTACACTAACAAACAAGCTATAATTCTCCATGAAAGTAAAGATCTAATCAATTAAACTAAAGCTAGAATTAAATGCAAGAAATTAAAGCATAAGAAAAGAAAGCATACTCAATTCTAGTAAAGAGAAGATGAGAGCTCCATTGAATCTTTGCTTCAAGATTGTCACAAGTCTTGATTACAAACTCTCAAAGTGAAGAACTCTCTCTCAATTTAGGCTAGAAATCAAGGAGGAAGGAGAAGAGAACTAGAAACCTAAAACAAAAATTACACAAATCCAAAATTTTCTCTCTCTCTTCACTAGAGCTCACGCAGGTCTCTGCCCAGGTATTTATAGGCAAATTTGAGAATCTTCTCGAATCCTGACCGTTGGCACGAAATCTGAGGCTCAACGGCCCTCAGATTGCCGCGGATTGCCGCGGATTTGCCGCCAGATCTGGGCCGTTGGCTCGGATCTTTCTGGTGAGATCTGGTGGTTAGGTCGTTGGCCACGTGGGATGGTTGGATTCTCCACTTGGCGCGCAGATCTTGGTGAGATCTGATTTGATCTTTTGGCTAATTATGAATTAACCCCCTTAATTATTACTAATTAAGGTAGTTAATTACTTCTCTTCTTTAAAGTGGAGATCTGCAAAATTAGAGAAAACATGGGTTAAAAATCATATTTAATATACAATATGCAAAGTATAAAGGTGATATAAAATGCAAATATGTGTAACAATCACTTACCCTGATATCTAGCTATGTGAACTAGCGTCCCAGCACACATAGATCCATATCCAAGTAAAACAAGATTGTTATTGGAAACCAGCGGGGGTATCAACGAACTATGTTTACAGTGGGTCCCGTGCATACCGGGACCACGGCCCAGGATGTTCCGTTGCTTGGTGGACGGAACCTGCCGCAAGGCTAACAGGAGGGACTTATGTATGCCCTTATCATGATGGTACCAGGAAGGAGGGAGCCAGCACTCCCCTCGGTCGCCTGGAGGCCCACAGGTCAGACCGGAAATTTAGTTGCACAACATACCTAATACCACTGTAAACATGAACATATATTGATAGCCGCATATTTCCCCGACCCGATGCAAGTTGTCTTATTTTATGAATTCTTTAGATAATTATCAGGCTTCGGGAATGAACAGGAGCAAGTCAGGAATATTGTAAAAATAGGAGTATCAGGAGTACAATTTGTACTATCATGTAAATTAACTTGGTGAATCATAAAGTCCGGTTATCATTCCCGTTATCGTGATAATTATGAGAGTCATGTGTGTCATGCCTGGTGTCAAGAGATAGCATGACAAAGGGTGATATTTGTCAAGTAACAAGTTTTGCAAGTAGCAATATAAATACATGACCCAAAGATAATGTTCATAATCAAAGAAGTAATTAACCATAGCAAATAGTCAAGATTAGTCGACTAGGGAGAGATAGTAGTCGACTTATGAAGGAATTAGTCGACTATAGATAGGGAACAAGTCGACTGATAGGGCCGCGTCTCAAAGAGCCGCGTCTTCAGGAAAAGGGTAGTCGACTAGGGCAAATATCAAGTCGACTAATAAAGGGCGCGTCTCAAAGGACCGCGTCTCAAGGGAGCTGCGTTAGTCGACTGGGAACAATGGGTAGTCGACTAATGAAGTCCGCGTTTCAGAGAACCGCGTCTTCCAGGGAAAAGGTTAGTCGACTAGAAAAAGGGTTTAGTCGACTAATAGAACTGCGTCTCAGAAATAAGGCTGCGTTTCAAAAGGGTTAGTCGACTTATACATGGGTCAAGTCGACTAATGCTGCAAAACAGAGAGCAGATTTATCCTTTAAGTGTTGTGTTCGTTGATATAAAAATACAAGTGATTGCTCATGTCTTGGCGAGTAGAATTACTCGCCTAAAACTGATCCTGAGATGCGTCCGACGCAGAGAAACTCGGCCCCAATCCAAGAGGAGGGTACCGGCCCAGAGTCTTGCCGCCAATGAAGTGCACGGCCCTCAATCCAAAAGGAGTTGGCCGGTCTTCACAAGAGAGGGAAGGAGGTTGTGATAGTTTGGAGAAGATGGAGGTGCAAGTCTAGTTCACCACTTCAAAATAGGATCTTGCAAACGTTGTTGCGGGGGACGAATCTATAATCCGTTAGAAAGAGGTTGACAAGGAGGTGAAGGTGGTATGCTTGGTGGTGGCTACGGTGGTGCAGGTGGTGGTGGAGATGGTGGTGAAGCTTGGTGAAGAAGATGGGTTCTTGGATGTTTCTTGGTGAAAGAGGTTGAAGAAGATGGTGTTTGTGGGTGGAAATGGAGGAGGAGATGGAGGAGAATGAGGTGGAGGGATTTGTGGTGGAGAAAATGGATTTGGTGGGTGGTGGTAATGGCCGGCCAAGGGAGCTTGGTGGTTTTGTTGGCTGTTGGAGCTTGCTGGAAACAAAGGAGATGAAGGAAAATGAAAGAGAGAGAAGATGGGAGTGTTATATATATGAAGAGGAAAATAATATAATATGTGCCATCTTCACTTTCCTTCCAAAGAATGCTGCGTTCTCAAAGCTGTGTCTTAGGCAAAAAGGAGCCAAACACGGGATTCAAGGCTGCGTCCAGTAGAAAACGCAAAGGTGCGTTTCAAAGAAAAGACAAAAGGACATGGGTGTTGGACTTGAGTTGATTTAGCCCATAAGCATTAAATGCAACGTGGAGGGGGATGGAGAGGATCACTGCATTTAATGATGAACTCAAATTGGTCAACTCGCGTCTGAGGAAGGAGAGAGAAAATGGGAAAAAGAGAAAAATGGAATATATGGATAAATTCCCGGTATCTGGGAAAATACCGAAAACTCCAGAAATGTCCAAAATTTGAAGTGTCTCGGGAAGCTTTCCAAAAATTCACAAAAATAATAAATATTACATAAAGATTTTTGGTGAAATTGGTTTTCAGAAATTCAACTCCATTTTCAAAATAAAAATCCTGAAATCCATGGTAAACGGTGTCTACACCGGGTAGGCAGGATTTTTGATAAAATCTGAAAATCCCAGAAAAATCATGAAAAATCTAGAATATTAAAAAAATAATATTTGAAACTAAAATTAGTCAAATCAGAATACCAAACAGATCAAATCATGCAGTACTGCTATATGAGTAAGTATTTAAATAGTAGAAAATAAAATAAAATAAAATAATAAAATGCACCAAAAATCAGGATACGTAACTGTGCACGTATACCGAGGATGGGGTGTTACAAATATGATCATGAATCTCAACTTAGTGATTCAATTTTACTTCCTAATTCAATAATGACTCCGGTGTCTTCACCTGATTTCAATCTTTTTCCTGAGTCAACATTGAATCCTGTGCCAATTCATCATGAAATTGAATCACCCATTCTTGATGATCATATTGAACTTGACCAATTTTACACTTTTGAAAATCCTATTGACAAATTGGCAAGTTCTCATTTTTTTGATATTGAACTCAATGAGATATGTGACCTGGATTCTCAAATCTGTGATCCAGTTCAACTTTCTGAATCAATATTGACTCCTATTTTGTTATCAAACTTGAGTAATATTTAGAGTCAGTTTTGATTCCCCCACCTATCATTCCTGAACTTGAATCACCAATATTAAGTCACATTCCATTGTTAGAAAATAAATGTGGACTTGAGTTTCACTTTCTTGACTTGGACCCACTTCCTGAACCAATCTCGACTCCTGAGCCTTTACTTGACTTAAGTCACCTTCCTGAGTCAGTATTAGTTCCTATACTTCCTGAGTCCAAGTCAATCATTCTATCATTTCATACTCCATTTTGAGACAAGGTGGTTGACAAATTTGACTCCGAAATTAATTATGGAATTTGAAAATTAGATGGGGTCAAATATTTAATAAAAATCCTTCATGGATACATCATTCTAATGGGTTATATTAAAGAAATTTTGGTGGGTTCCTCCGAACTCCACAAAAGTAGATTGGGCCGCATTTCGTGGACCAATCAGACCACCACCGGAACCACCACCTTAAGGTAACATTTTCCTTCCCTTTCGTCTTTTTCATGCATCTATGCATTAATTCATACATTGAGGACAATGCATGAGATAGGTGTGGGGGAGGGTTCTAACATAACTTAGTTTTTTCTTTTTATTAAAAAAAATTTAACATTTTCTTTACTTTTAAAAACTTTTTGGAAAATAGAAACAATATTTGACATATTTTTTGTAAGAAATTAAGTTAATTTTAAGGAATAGGAAAATACAAATTAGGATTTCTTATACTTGGTCAAAATAAAATTATTTGTTTGATTTTAGGGTTAGGAAGAAAATTTGTCAAAGTAATTTAGTCTTGATCTTTACCTTAATGAAATATGCATACTTCATACACTTACACACTTAGGGTTCAAAAATAAAGATTCTTATGTCTTATTAAAAAAATATAAAAATAAACAAATCTAATTATTGATTAGCTAGGTACTTTGGCCTAAGCAAGCCTTAGTATTTATGCGAAAGATGATTAGATAAGTTTGAAAAGAAAAAAAAATATATATCCTCTGATTAAGCTGGGTATTTGTGCCTAATAAAGCATAAGTATTCACGCCTAAAAGAGGTTCATATAATAAAATCCTTAGTTTTGTGGCATTATTTGCTCGAGTCCTTAAGTCCTTGGGGTGTTTTCTCACCCGGTGCGCTAAGACCGTTTGGTTTGGGAGTCATCGATTAAAGGCTCGTTACATGGGCAGATTAGAAAGCCTAATAGAACTAAGGAATAATACCACCAAAATATATATATATATATATATATATATATATATATATATATATATAATATATATATATATAATATATATATATATATATAAGGCATAAGAGTTAGAGTTAATGAACCCTTAGTCTAAATTTTCACGATCACAAGGTGTATATGACTCAGGGTAAAGTAATAGACTAGATGAGAAGTACAATTTGACTCCTTACTTTGATTGATAACAAATTGTTGAATAGAGACTAAATTTAGGAATGAAAAATTCAGTTTTCCTATAATTTATAGATTCTTAAATCTTACAATTATATTTCAAATATTTTTCTCTTTCAAAATGCTTTTCGAAAATACTAACTCTTTATTTCCCTTTCTTTATGGATTTTGTGGGTGTAATCCGCTGAAAACCCTCACGAGACAAAACTCGTCCTCTAGGGGAAACCTAGAGGTTTAACGACTTGTTGCACATGCTCAGTGCAATCGCGTGACCTGCGAAAGTGGTCTAATAATCCTTAGTATAGTTTAGTTGTTTTGCTCGAGGACGAGCAAAAGATAGGTATGGGGGTGTGATTGGTCGCTAATGTTGCACATTTAGTATCATATTTCCATACTTATTATAGAATAAAATCTGCATTGTCCTAATTAAATGTTTATTTGCAGGCCCATTCCTTAAGGAGATGAAGAGAAATGAGCCCAAAAGCCCACCAAATTCTGAATTAAATCAGAATTAATTCGAACTCAGTGAATCAGGACAAAATCAAGAGGTTGAAAACTGGTTGAGAAGAATCCTCTCAGAATCGATCGGTTGAAGCAAAGATCAACGGCCATTTCTTCAAAATCTCGGAGCTAAACTGCAAATCCAACCCAAGATAAAACCAGAACTCGACCCTGGGGAGAACCACCAACAGGGTGGGCCACCAGGCCACACCCTGGCCGTGGAAATGCGGCCAAAACCGCGTTTTCGTGGCCTGGTTATGGAGTTAGGGGGAGCGTTTGCTCCCCCAATATTCCCGGGATCCTGTAGATTGGGTTTTTGCCTATAAAAAGGCAGTATTTGTACTGAAAATGGACGACCATGCAGAGATAGGATTTAGCCTAGTTTTCACTCTTTGTAGTTTAGGTTTTTCTTTTCTTTTTATGTAATTGTAATTGTATGTAAGCTTAGGTTAGATGGAGATTCATGTAAGTAAGAGAGAGAAGCTTATGTTGAGAGTGACACCGATGTACCCTCCTCCTTTCTTCCATTGTTTCTGCAAGCAATAAAGGTAAACATTTTTTATGTTCATCGCTTTACTTTTGTTTTCTTTTTCTTTTCCTCCTCTACTTTACCTCTGTTGATTTTTGATGAGAATGCAAGTGAATCCAGAAGCATAAGTATAACAAAGTCTTTGTGAGTGCCAACGATACTTCATGAAGATGTTCTCCTCCTCAAGATCCGTATCACTTCATTCTTGCCCGGCTTGATGATATAATGCGAACGGGGACTGAGCTCAATCCTATGACTTATGCGTTGAACGCCTCCGAAGTAAAGTAGAACATGCAAGGGTTCTAGGTAAGTCATCAACCAAATTAGGTAAGTATTTCTTCAATCTTCCTTCTTTTCTTTTATTTCTTTAGTATAGATCACCACATCTTCCAAATCTTTC
>JAVJIF010017821.1:0-84654 GCA_038442645.1 Agave tequilana
GAAATTGTTCTATTTTCAGATCTAGATCCACTCATGTTTAGATCTTGATTTATTCATGATTATTGATATTAATTGTGTGAAGAGAGTTTCATCGACCAAATTTCCTTAGTTGTGAAAACAAATTTCTTTCATTTTTGAGTCATGAAAGTCTACCTGAGATTGGTTACTTTTGATTTGGAGATCAAATTAAGTAATTATGCTTTGGTTGCTTGGTATCTTCCAAATTGTGGGAATATTGCTAAATGACTAGGGTTCTAGGAATATGTAGATGTGTTTGTTTCTTTTGTGATGCTTGAAATAGTAACAAAACTTAAATAAGACGTGAATTGAACTTAAGGGAGGATGCTTATCTCACTCCAAAAATTTAAATGCCCTTGTGGTGGTGATCATGTTGGATTTTTGACAGAGATTAAATAAAATAAGTAAGGTATTGATTATCATGAGGAACGCAAAGTTGAAATTACGGCGGGGAATCCGAGTAGGAGACTACTCAATTTGTAATAATGGCTCGTTCGGTAGAATATAATTAACTTAAGAGAAATTAATGCGAGCTATGTGGTAGGAAATTAATTATCAGTATATAATGTATCTCATTGCATAATAGTTTTGTCTTAAGTATAACATTCATGTGTCTATAAATATTAGTTGAAGAGAAAACGTTATACTTGGTACAAGTTGTTAACACTTAGAAAGGTTCGCGTTACCTGCATGGTGGGGGCAAGCAAGATAAGGGGGACAACATTTCATATAATGAACATAATATTTTGAGTCAGTAGAGTTGGAGCTAAATGTTTCTGAGAGATTTGATTTCGAAGTGTATTCAAAGATCGAATAGATTGTCAAAGCTCTGTAGAGGTTGGGGTTGAGTGAGAGTTAAAAGTTGAAGTTCAGAACGTGGTCTCAGTGTGATCTAGGAGTACCAAAAATATTCTTCTTGTTAATGTGTTGCTCTAAAATTTTAAGTTAAAACTTTTCTTTCAGGCATATTATGTCATTCCTCTCATTGAGGATTTAGCATCAAGGAAAGTTTAGCAATATGACAAGGATATTTATACCTGAAAGAGAGAAATTCTAACTTATATGTTGTGGCGACATAAGATATAGTTTCAAGAATAGCTAATATTATGTAACCACGTAGGATCAAGTGAAGGCCTGGATAATATTGTATCATAGGCAATGTGTAAAAATTCTGTTTTCATAATAGCTCTCTTTGTAGAAAATTCAAGTTGGTGGAAATTTGTTCCTTGAGAATTGGGGCTCATAGTTAAAAGCCATGATAGAAAATTTAGGATAAGAGTTAAGCCATTATAATATTCATGTGGATGAGAAAAGTTTTGTTGACCGAACTTCTTCTCAAAATTTTTGAAGATCCTCCTTTTAGTCTTCTGAACATAAAATAGATAAAGGGAGCTGAAGAAAATTGTCCACGTGTGGTTACAGTAGAGACTTGGCATCACGTTAGAAAAAAAAAAAAAAAAAAAAAAAAAAAAAAATCATGAATACAGATACATCCGTCAAAACTTACGAATCCTGGTATAGTCATTAGAACGCGAGAAGTTAAGAGCTTGTGCATACTCATCAAAGTCACAGCTTGATGTTTATTAGGACGCTACAGATTGAAATCTAGGGTTATCAAACTTTTAAATCTTTGTTTGCGTTGGTAGTGAGGCGATCCTTTGCTACCACTGGGAGTCGAATAAACATGATGAATTAGATAGAGTTGGGATGTCAGAAACTTTCAGTTAGACTTGTGAACCATATCTGTAATTTAGATTACCTATAATTTTGTGCGCACGCGTGTACGTGTGATTGGTTAAGTACGAATTTCATTGCGTTCTCAAATTGTGAAATAAGACACACGTATATATATATATATATCTCTAAACTCAATGGGAAGCTACGTGATGTCAGACCAGATTCTTGAGCACCAATAGTAGTAATTATAGCGTGTTCATAGGGCAGGTGATGAAGGCATTGGCACTATTCAAACAAAGCAGACTTCCTGGCGAGTATGAGCATCAAGACGACTGAATAAAATTGTATACAACACTCATGGCGAGTCCATAATTAATTGAGACGATAAGAACTCTCAGAATCTGCCTTAAAAGGAAAATGAATGGGAAATAAGATTATATTAACTATGGCAAAGGTAATCAGAAGTGGACTGTTTATAGTTGCAACTGTACTAAAACTAGGAACATTGTTGGTAGATTAGGTAACTTCATTGACCAAATATCGTGTATGAAGGAAGTAACATGATTAGCTATAAGACTAAATCATGTGATTAAATAATGAGTGGGGTTTTTAAATAAATTGGACCGCTTTATATTAAATTACAAATATAATAGTAATTTGTTGATTTAGCATTTTGCCAAATATCATATGTGGCTTGCATTTTGAAGTATAGTTTACAATGGCATTTACATGTATGTACGGAATAGAATTCATTTTGGGTGACATGAATGTGATTAGTGTATGTTGTTTGATATTGTACATATATGCATATGTGTTATGCTTGGTTAAGACACGGATACTAATTTTTCATAAGAATACATGATAATGGGCAAGTACTCATTGAGAGTATCGTTCCATATATGAAATGACGTGTAAGTTAGTTTTAAATTGCTTGTGATGAATATTATAATTTAACCGTGCATGGTGCATTTGTGTTTAAAGAGGAAGGGGCCGTGCGGGAGCCGGTAGGAGGGGGGAAGACGGGGGTTTGACATATACTTTTATATAAGAGGAAGGGGCCGTGCGGGAGCCGGTAGGAGGGGGGAAGACGGGGAACATATATGTTTTATATGAATATATATATAAGGAGGAAGGGGCCGCGGGAGCCGGTAGGAGGTGGAAGACGGGGGAATTACTTTACATTGAATGACATTGGTGATATGCTTATATTTGTATTTTACAAGTGATTGAGAATGAATGGCTATGTGTGATATATATATGTGTGTGTGACATGGGTATGTTGAATGTGTTATCGCATGTAATAAGGAAAACACCAGAATATAGATTTAGCTGATTGAAATGAAATATTATATATTGGGTGAAAGTATACAGTTTAATTCATACATTACTTGAAGTGTGGTGCGATATACGATATATATATATACATATGCACATAATTATATGTTTGTGTGTTATGTAGAATCTGAATGGGTGATGGCGGAGTATGAGATGGGCCATATATTATGATGTAATGATGCGCCTATTCTAATGCCTAGTGATGTATGCTTGTCCCTGATGTGGGACTGCCTTGTTATAAGAACAAATAAAATATTGTATGAAGTGCGTATGTTTACAAGTTTATTATTATAGCACTTGAAGTGTGATACGATACACATAAGCATGTTGTGTTACATGTAGTATTGAAATTCACTTATTGTGATCTGAGCATCATTGTGGGTAGTACATTAAATAGAAGTTAGAAATAAGCTAAGGCACTAAGAGGAAAATATTAGATATATCATAAACTCTGTAGATTACAATTCAAAGCTGGGAGTTACAGAATCATTGGCCATAAGAATCAAGCCTTTTACAGAGCTTAGAGATTGTTGAGTTGATTATTTATTGTGATATCAATGTATCTTTTGTTATCCATGCTAGTCTGATATTTGAAGAAAAGCATGTTCCTTTCCACTTCTAAAATTATATCATTCCTAAAATCTTCTTTTCTCTCCTCACTGAGCTGTTGAGCTCACTCCCTCCCAGTTTCATGTTTCAGGTTGCAAGGAGATGGAGGCCGTATTTAGGCTTTGGGCGGTTGTAAAGAGATTTCATTAGCAGTAACTTATTTCAGATACAGTGAATTGTCATTACTTTGCAAAGTTGTTGTACATAACCATAACTTTAGTTGACATGTACTTGTAGCATGTATTATTCCTGTTAGAGATATTTATGTAAGGATATGGTAGTTTGTTATGACCATGATTATGTTGGAGTGATGGAAATTCTGAGTTATGTTCGGCATGCTGGGAGGAGTATCCTCGGGTTTATGTTTCTTTGTCTCTATATAAGTAGGCGATGTCAAGCCGAAATTGTTATTTAGAGAATAATGGTCGTTGTGAGCCAAAATCTTATTATAACTGCTTGGACGATTGTTGGACTTGACTTATATGTTCGAAATTATGATAAGTAGGCTGGTGTTGGCCGAAATTATTGTGAAGTGGAATGCATATTTGGAATATATCAATATTTACAAAGGAGATGCTGCAAAATTTTTAAGGATATTGGAGATTAAATCGATGATCTGTTGATCAATATTGAGATGGTGTCATTTGAGTTTATTAAAATCTGGGACCGTTACACTCACTGCACAATGTCTCTAAATAACATGTATATACACTTATATACACATCACTACACCAAACTCATCACACACACACACACACATTTATATACACTTATGTACATCAAAACTCTTAACAACATATATATACATCTGTATGTATATCCACATATCCATACATGTAAATAACATAAAATAAACTTTCAAAATTTTTAGGGTGTTACACCCAAGAATGTAGGCAAAATGTCGAATCTCGTTAAATCTCATGTTTCTACTTTGTTCTCTGTTCGTATGTTTGTGATTGTTCTCGGCAACTCTAATCTTGGTTCTGAACCTCCAGAGGATGCAACACACAAGAGGTTGCACCATTATCCTTTTGACCCAAGATATATTCCTTAACCTCATCCAAAAGCACGTAGAAAGTCATACCTATCGGCATTATCATGCATGCCAAAATATTGACTTTGCACTCAAGGCTCAACCTTCCTAGAATCACAACATGTTTGCATACACATTGATGATATAGGCTCCCTTTTATCAGCCAATACACACATGCGTGCATGCACAACTGTACGTAACATAAATAACACTGTAGACATGAAAAAACAATGTGAATGTTGAGCAAATTAACAGGTCTTGGAGAACCATATGAGCCAAGAGCAGCAGGGGCACTATGCAAAACTTTCAAATAGAACCGTAACAAACATATTAAATAACATGAGCAGTGTCATCAACATATGTGTTGTGCCTTCTTACCATTTTCCTTTGCTTTTCGAATGTGTTTTATTTTTTGACTTTGAAAGGTAGGTGCATTTGGGCTGCTTCTCTGGATCCTTAACTTGATCACTCTCAAATGACATCTTAACCTTCTCAACAGAGTTAATCCTACCGTAATAGTCCTATGTCTTTGCCTGATTGACTCTCCCGGAGAGGGTTCCAACTCCTATTCCTAAGAAAATGCAACCATGGAGGAGGTGGTTTATCTTTTTTTAGTTCTCGATCCAATCTCTCTCTTGCCATCTGATTTTGTTTTGGGTATTTTCTTTCGTACTCGCTTCTTTACAATGAGGGGTTGTTTGGATCGTTCAAGGAAATCAGGAAGAAAAAAATTTGCCAGCGTGCACCACTTGCTCGTGAAAATGCCAGGAGGATAGAAACTTTTGAGCGAGTTTTGCTGGGCCATGCGAAACATTGGGGCCCACATATTGATGAAAATTTCCCAAGTGTCAAATTTTCGAGGAGGGTTTCTTCGATCCAAACTGCCCTATGACATTAACTCGTAGGCGTGCCCATTCATGTGGTTAGCACTTCAAGGAGGTAATAATTCATAGTTAAATTCAATTTCCACAACGTATCTCCTTCCACGTCAACTATAACAGTTTTTATTAAGAGCATGGTTGTAGAGACTTTGACAAGACTTCGAAAGAAACTAGACATAATCCGACATTATCGCTTTACCCGTATATATTTCTTGCCTTTGACGTGATAAGAGACTTATAACAAATTCACACACAATAATTTAAGTAAAGAGACGAAAACTTCACCAAAATATTGTTTAAAAGATTTGTCTCTCAAGGCCTATGCCAAGAGACCACCTTTTGAGAATCGAGGCTTGGTGCTCCTTACCTTAAACCATCTTCGTATCTTCCTTCCACAATAGGAAGAAAAGAAGAAGTGTTCCCTTGAGAAAATCTCAAGATACAAAAGTTCCCATGTCAAGGATAAGGGAAAGATGATTTCACTCCTACAATAGTCCCAATTATTCTGTTTTCTCGTTCTCTCTCATTTTTCATAAGCTCAAAGGTAGGTATTGTTTTCCATTGATTGTGAAAAACTTACAAGTTTGTAGAATTTATAAGTAAAGTAAGATTACAAGAAATTATAGTCGTTTCTAGGCAAGGGTGCCGGTAAGAGTCTGGTCAGCGCGCGACCACTTTATCCCTTTGACCACACGAAGATCAATCTTGGATCTGCTACTTAGGAATTCCTTCTCGCCTGGTTCCGAAATTTCTTGATGCGTGGAGAAGTTTGATGAAGTTCAGATGAACTAGGGTGTAACCCTTAATTTAGTTTAAAGAACTATGGGAAGCGTGTCATTGTTGGAAGTTTTACGCTGAAGAACTCGCGTTCTTGTGAAGAAGGAGATCTTCTCTCTCTTTTTCTCTCTAAGAAGAAATCTCCTCTCTCTTTTTTTCTCTGGAAGGCCCCTTTTTCCTAGCCTGCCATCAGCTATTTATATGCTAGATGAGGGTTGATAAATCTCTAAAAAATCGATTGTAAGTATACCTATTGCAATCTTAATATGAAGATAAATTAGCCATATACGATGCTACTCCAGCTTTTGGCGAAGCTAACTTAGCTTATGGCGAGGCTAGCCTGCCATGCTATCAACAGTTAAAGGAGTTATCTCCTTGATCATCTCCTTTAACCGAGAGATTTGAATCCCTAGAATATCTCTTTTAACAGAGATATTTGAATCATTAAGGGATTTCAATCCCTTGATCATCTCTACTAAACCATCAGGATGACTAATCGGGAATATTCCCTTTAAACCCGTTCAAGGATTTGGAAAGGTCAAATGACCTGCAGCTTCGCTTATTCTGCGAAGCTAAAAAAGCTATTGACGAAGCTATAAATAACTTATGGCGAAGCTACCGTTTAGTTCTTCACAGAGCTATCTAATAGTTTGCGGCAAAGCTATAATTCAGCTCTTCACAGAGCTAGCCAAAGCTCATGGTGATGCTATGCCTTAGTTGGCATCATAAGCCTTTTTAAGAAGGCTATAGCTTGCAGTGAAGCTATGACTTAGCTTAGCAGAGCTAAGTAAAGCTTTGTGCGAAGCTAGAGAATATAACCAATTAGGCTCAGCAATAGGAAGCTACAGTCTAGCTCTATTGTGCTTGCTTATCCTAACGGATTGGTCATCAGCTTGTTTATGGCTTGTCTGTTTGAAGTATTGATAAGTCAAACATTGTTCTGACCAATAGGGAAGTTGTCTAGGAGTTTGTCTTTTATAAGTGTCAACAAGACCCCCCCCCCCCTCAAAGTTTTCGAAGTTCATAGTAGGTTGGGACGGACTTCAAAATACTTTGAATTGAAATTTATTATATTTGCCAACAAGATAACCATTTTAGGCGATGCTCTGGCGAAGTTAGCTCTATTGGAAGTAAAACTTGGCTCTTAGTAGAACTTTGCCTAGTTGGCGATGTTACCCTTTGGGACTATGATGCCGCTTGCCTCTGTGTGAAACTAGAACTCTTGGCAAAGTTAGCTTGGGCCAAGCTAGCACTTCTTGTGGTGGGGGCTTTTACCCATTTGGCAAAGTCAATAGCTTACCGTGTGGCGAAGGTAGGATCTGGCGAGGCTGTTAACTTCACTGTAGGAGTTTACCCTCCTGCTATCGTTTAAAATTTGAAACAACAACTTGCATTCTTTTTTAAGATGTGGGGCTAAAGGCAATTTAATGCCTATAAATATCAGTGAGGCTATCACTAGAGAAGTCACTTTCTATAAGATTTTCATTGTCTTTCTCTCAGAGATCAAAATCTCTTCATCTCCTTCGAGATTCTTCACTAGGGTTTTAACCTATTCTTTTCTTAACTCTTGGACAATCCACTGTCTGGATGGCTTCATCTCATCGTCCGGGCAAGGAGGTGACAGCTCTTGAGGAAGTGGTAGAGAAGGCACCTCCGATAATTGAAAAACTCATCGCGGATAGAGTTTTTTGCGCTGAAAATTTTGAACTTTTAGCCAATATGGCTGTTATATTGGCAAAAGTCAATCTATTTTGAAGGTCCATTGTGATCTGGGGGGTGCAATCCCCTCGATTTGACTCTGGCGAGTCTAGGGTACTTCGCCTCAGCAAAAGTTCAGGATTTTAATCCCTTCATATTTTGGGGATTTTTCAAAATTAGGTATTTCCATTCCTCTTCATTTTGGCGAAGTTAGCCCTTAAGGCTTTTGAAGTTCTGACTTGCAAAACTTCAAGACTCGATGAGGCTAAACGCCATGATGAAGTCAGCCTTTGGAGTTTCTTTGCTTTTTAGTTTCTGCGAAGTAAGTCCCTTGTGCGAGCCTAACTTGGGCTATCTTTAGTAAAATTTTCTTTTTGGGCGAAACTAGCCTTGTGACTCTTTGAGTTCTGCCTTTGGCAGAACTTCAGCGAGGCAAAGCAGCCTTTAGGCAAGGCTATGCCTTAGTCAAATAGCATTTATGTTTTTGTGTTTATTTTACTAACACATTCTCTTGACTTTCTGTGCTGTAGTGCATTATCCGGCGGGGTTCATCAACAGTCTCTTTGGCTCATCGAGTGGAATGGATGGGCACGTCCACTTCTAGTTTGTGGGGCAAGCCTCTCTATTTAGTAAAGTCAGTATGCCTGAGCAGGATGCGCTGATCCAAGAGAGGCATCCACGCTTCTTGAGGAGTATGTTCTTGGCGGCCATCTTCGAAGGAAGAAGTCGTGCAAAGCTCCATAAACCCACTTTCATGTTTGGTGACGCAGCACCGGACACGAGAACTGGTTGTTGGCCGAGGAAAAACAGCGAGTCTTCCAAATCGGTGATGATAAGTATTATCTCCCCTCAATGAAGCGATATTAACCTTTATCTTTCTTCAAGTCGGTGACAATGGAGAGAAGGATGAATTGGCACCTGAGTTGAAGCACAGACTCAGTACAAATTGGGATGTTCACTGCTGTCGGATTTCCTTATTCGGTTAGCACTCAACCAGTTCTTTGTTTACACCCTGGCTTAGTTGAGAAGGAGGTGCCAACGGGGGAGACTCCAACGATGGCGTGAACTTTCCTTAACTATTTCATCAAAGTCGAAGGGAACTATCCGGCTAAAGACTTCAGGCACCCAGATGGATCCACTTGTCGAAGAAGCAGTGGTGGAGCCAGGTCATGAATTGCGCATTGACGCAATTTGAGACTGAATTGATGTAGGTAGGATTATATGAAGTTATGCGAGCCACCTGCTATGGGATAGAGATTAGTTCTTCGAACTTCGTTGCTATCTTGGAGTTATATTATCCATGGACCAGGACGATTTTCACCCCGAAGGGAGAACTGGGACTGGCACTTTATGAGATGTGGGAAGTGTCGATGCTTCCAATAGGTAACCTCCTATATGAGCAATACATTTCGTGCTCTCAGGAGTTGAGTCAACTAAGTTCTTTGCACATGAATTTATACAAGACATACTGGAGTTGATGTGTTACCTCCAGATATGCCTTGACCTCAGTGACAACCGCAACAATGTCAATGGGTTGAAGACTTGGGCAGATTATTTATTTCCTTATTTGGATGGAATCCAAAGAGATCAGCTTTATGTCCGTTGATGAGAAGGTGAAAACACGAATGAAGGACAGCGGGTATGGTGACTTCATCCTTGAGGAGTATGTCGGATTGTATGAACCTGGCGAGTTGTTCAAGAGCTATCACAATCAGTCTCACCGGCCTGTGTCTTGCCCAGGCCTCGTAGCGAGTTATTTCGCCCTGTGGCTGAAAATGTGCATCATGCCATCTCCTCCCAGAGATGACACCTTTCTCTGGCTCTCTTCCTCGTCGTTCAATTGGTTTATGGAAAGGCGTTGAGATTGTTTCTGGTGATGGTCTGCTGCATCCAACGCAGGCTTCATTTGCTGATAGAAGCCTTTTGCAAAGAGACCACCTCTAAGAAGGCCACCAAGGTGCTGCCCAAGGATGGCTTGTCACTCCGGATCGAGTTGTTGTATTCTTATTTGATGGCTTGGTTCGTGGTGCACTGTCTTGTGTTAATAAAACCCGGTGAGGAACCAACGGAAGTTACGCAACATGCTATCCTTTGCCGCTTTGAAGGTTCTCGATGGAGTATGAAATATATGGCCTAGATTCGCAAGCAGCTTTGATTCATCAACAACTACATTCTTTTCCACCGCTTCCCTCAAATCTCTGGCATGGACTATGGGCAGGAATTCGTGGATGATGGTACAACCCATTCATCCCTTGGACAGGGCGTCTTCCAATGGTTGGTCTGTATCCAACAATCTTACCTGTTATACCACTATGGTGTCGTCTGTTATCTGGAACTGTACGTGCCCAGCAGGTTTGCCTGACAATTCGAATACGACTAACTATGTTAGTGATCCAAATCCTCGCTTGGGACATACAGTCAGCTTGATTAATGGAGCCCGCGCCTGGAATTACTTCGTCATCAGGTGCACGGGGGCTCGCTTTTATATGCCTTTGAGGATCCCCAATCTCTTGACGGGCATGGATTCTGCCAATGGTATGTCATTACCAATTTACTGTGGTAGAATTCAAGATAAATGCTTCAGGACTTAAGCTGATAAATGCTCGCATGAAGAAGAGGCTTGTTGCACGTGATCAAGACAAGCGAGTTCGGGTAGCTGGCCTCGAGGGAATTTGAAGCCGAGGATGAGGCCTCGGGCGCGGGGTGTCCTTTGACTCCACCTGTCATAAAAGTTATTTCGCTTGTTGAGGAAGTTCTTTGAAGTGCAACCCAACCAATCGGAGGTGAGGGAGCAGAAGAAGAGGAGGAAGAAGAAGAAAAAGAAGAGAACTCTGATGCCTATTTTAAGAGGAAGTAGAAAGATACCTCTCCTCTAGGAGCCCAAAGAAGAAGAGGAAGAGGGCGGTTAGAAAGGTCACGCGGGCTCCTTTTGTTAAGGAAGAGGGATTGTCACCATACATTGTCGTTGCAGTTTCTCCTGTTGCCAGTCTGCATGACATAGGGGAATTCACCAAAAAAACAACACCGATGTCGGCTTCAGGTAAAGATTGTTCATCTTTTTTCATTTCCATTCTTTTCATAATCGTGAACTTATCTCATTTCTTACATGCAGGAGGAGAATATGACATTCCAGTTGATTCCTTCTTTGCTGTCAGGGAGAAGACTGATGTGGGTCTATCTGGCCATGCTGGGGAGGCCTTTGGTAGCTTTGAAGTCAGGGGTTACCTCATTTTGAAATGACCAAAGATTTGGGTACTCGGCCAGAGAACTTCCAACCTTCCTTTCACTTTTCAGAAGTTATAAGTGTTATGTTGAACATCGAAGTGCCTCCTGACAGCATACCAACTCTTTTAGTTTTAAATTCCTACCAATTGACTGTTTTGTACAATCAGGCTCTTCATTCTAGGATTCTGTCTAACTTGGCTACACAAGAAGCTGATATTGTGGATGCAGACTTCAGAGGCCCTGATTGCTGAAAAGCATGCACAAGAAGTAAAAGAGTGACGGTCGATGTTACAGCTTTAGCGATTCTACCGTGATAGTAAAGTGGCTATTGGGTAGTATCCACAAGGAGAGGTACGATAAAAGCTTGATGTGTGGTCTTCTTTGTTTGTAGAAAAGATGTTTCTTTGTTTAAAGAATGAATTGAAAGAAAAAATAAGAAAAATTATAGAAATAGTTTGAAATATTTTGGTGTTAGAAAAGTGTGTTATATTTTTAGAAATGGAAAAGATGCATGACTAATCTTCTACTAATTTCTCCCACTAATCTCTCACTTCTAAAAGACGTAGCCTCACAATGGATCATAGGCAATCACAACACGTAGTAGATCGAATGAAAGTTCCTTCCATCACCTTACTTCACACGGCAAAAGTCAAACATTCCTCCTTCAAGATACATTTGAAGGCGAGTATGGAGGAAGAAACAAGTGCACTATTTGTATCGGTAAGGATGCATGGGAGTTCCACTAACTTATAAAAAATAAGTAGAGTTAACAACTTTTATAGATCATCAAAAACTTAGGAGCCATGCATAAATAAGAAAGCGAGTTTACTGGTTAGAAAGTTAGAGTCAAAAATCCTCATCGTAAGATATCAAGCTCTTGTTTGCACAAGGCTTGTTTGACACTTATTGATTCGTGCGGGTTGTTCAAGAAAGTTACTAGAAATTAGTGTAGCCATGCTATAAAGAAGTTAGCTAGACATGGCAAATGAAAACAAAAGCGAAGATGAAAGGAGAGAAAACATACTAAACTAGTGCAAGTAAAAGTAAGGTAAAAACACAAAAAACAATGTGGTAAAGGAAGAACTTCACTTGTATTTGATTGTCACCTTCAAGATACAAGCTTCACTCACTCTCTCTCACTCACTCTCTCTCTCTCTCTCTCTCTCTCTCTCACACACACACACACACACACACTCTAATGGCTAACTTAATATAAGAAACAAAGAGAGAATACAATAAAATAAAGGAAAATACAACAACAAACTAGCATGAACTCCCTATTATCTGGATATCTCCTTCTCTGGAAATCTTGGAGAGTATTTATAGGCACAGGAGTATGGGGGACGGAGTAGGGAGCATGGCCCCTTGCACTAGCAAGCGGTACCAGGATGGCCACGAAAACGCGGCTTGGCCACGTTTCAGCAGCCATTCTGGCGCCAGTCTACCAGCGCCAATGCGTGCAGACTGGTGCCAGGGGCTGGGCATGTATCTGTAATATATCTGTTGACTTTGGCTTCCAGCACTAGCAGATTGGGCTTCAAGTGTTGGGTTTCTTCTTGGACCTAAAAAATCCTCAAATATTTGAAGTTTTGGGCCTCTTCTTTTCTTCAAGCCATGAACTAAGAAATAAGTTGAAGAACCCATTAGTACATAGAATTTTATTAAGATAAATGTGAAAAATGTGATGAAAAATATGCAAATATAAACACTAATCACACCCCACACTTATCTTTTGCTCGTCCCTGAGCAAAACAAAAGAGACTAGAAAGCTAAACTAGGGGCTGTTTGTTTCGCGTAAAAGTCCGTAATTCGTAAATGACTTACAACCCAGTTACAACTACGGCGTTTGTTTGGACCGTAATTCGTAAAAGACTTACACAACCCAATTACCCCTCACTTGCAACCCAATTACCACTCATTTACAGCCCAGTTACAGTTAATTTTGTGGTCATGCAAATTTGTATTATTTTTTTATGTTAATATTAATTTTTTTAATATTTAGTATTTTTAATATTTATTTGCAATATTAAAACTTTTTAAATCACCAAATAGTTAATTTTGTAATCAACTTTTTTACTTACGACTTACACATTACGACAACCAAACACCGTAAAGCACAATACACTTTTCCACTTACAATTATATTACCAACCAAACATCAAAAGCTTACATGCATGTAACTCATTACAAATGTAAAAGACTTTACCAATTACAACTTACGAATTACGGCCAATTACGACAACCAAACAGACCCTAAGAAAGTTTATTACACCACTTTTGTAGGTGACGCGATTGCACTGAGCATGTGCAACAAGCTTTTAAACCTCTAGATTCCCTTAGAGGAGCAGTTTTATCTCCTGAAAGTTTTCAGCAGATTGCACCCACAAAATCCAAGAAAAGAATAAAAGTGTTAGTTTATTTTTGAAATTTTTTCTTAAAGTAGAAAAAGGCTTTTTAATTTCTTCAATAAGAATAACTAAATAATCATAAGTATTAGGTCTAAGCCTTGTTAGTCCCTCCTATACTTTGGTCTTACGCAAGAATATAATTTTTATTTAAGTTTCGGAGGAATTTTGTACTTCAAACTCATTTTTTTATTTTGCCTTAAATAATATGCATTGTGTGAAGTGATGATTTACTTGAAATTTTTTGACTCAAACTCTAATGCCACAAAATTTATTAGTTTTTATTTATGTACCGTTTTTGTCCTTAATTTTCTTAAGCTTTCTAATTTACTTGTGTAACGAGTTTTTAACCGATGACTCCTAAACCAGGCGGTCTTAGGGCATCAGATGAGAAAACACCCCTAAGATTAAATACTCAAGTAAATTAGGCACGAAACTAAGGTTTATTTCCTTTACACATGAATAATCATGCTTCTTGAGGCACAATTATTCAGCTTAATCGGGTTCATAACTATATATATATATATATATATATATATATATATATATATATATATATATATATATATATATATATATATATATATATATATATATATATATATATATATATATATATATACACACACATTTTTTTATCATTTTTTTCATTTTCATTTTTTTGTGGTACTTAGAGTCTTTGTCTATAAATTCCCAGGAGTGTATGTAGTCAATGATATTTACTAAGGCAAAATTAAAGAGATCAGTTATTTTTCTAATTCCTCCGAAACTATCAATCCAACCAATATTCTTTTATTTAAACTAAGGTAAAAAATTTCTAACTTGGGTTTTCTTAATCCTTATAACTGTTTTATATTTTTATAAAAGACTATGAAAAATTCTCTACCACTTAAAAAAAATTTATTATATTTTTTCTTTTTTCTTTTTTCCTTTTTTGGTAAAGGAAAAAAGAAAAAACAAAGAAATCATAAGGAAAAAAGAATTTTTTAATTTTTAATTTTATTTATTTATTTATTTTTGGTAAGGAAGATACTCATATTTTCTCTCCCACACCTATCTAATGCATTTTCCTCAATGTATGACATGTCAATGTAAATGCAATAAATAGGCATAAGGAACGATCTCACCGTCTTCGTCTACTCAGACCCGCCGAAGTGCTAGGGCTAGTCGAGCGTGATGCCAGAGGGTATCCTCAATATGCTCCAACCTAGTGCTCTGATCCTCCAATTGTCTCCTAAGCCTGATCTGTCCTCTAAAAATATTTTTCATGCCCTTTCACATTGAGGACATGAATGCATTGGTCTCAGTAAGGGTGGTTGGCGCCAAATTTGGCGCTAATCTTCAACATCCATTTGTTCCTCTGATGATGACTCAGCAGAAACATCCTCGAGGTTGACGGTAGGTATCCAGATCTAGTGCAGGCAGCTGTTGTACGCACTGCTAATGCGTTCAGGGGTTTCTAGTACTCTATCATACTCTGAAAATTCCACGTCTGGTAAAAGTTTCTGCATAGACAGGTCATCATAACGGGTAAAGAGTATTTCGCACCCCTTGTACGTTGGGAGCTATAAGCTGCTGCAAAAGCATGGTGTTCAAATAGACATTGTATTGCCTCATCATGAAGCTGTGAATTATTTAAAGTACTGGTCTGTAGAAAGAAGTTGTTTGATCGATATCTAAAATATTACGTTGGAACTAACGTCCAATGCAATTAATGTTACAGAATGTGATATTTGCTTGGACACCATGATCTAATTTAGTGCATCGCACACCCATCAAAGTCATGTAATCTATTAAGGGCAGTGGTACAACATGCTGAGGAGAGGATGGGATTTGGGTGGCTTCCTCAATAGTACCCTGGGTAATCATAAGGTCCTCGTGATCGAGATGAACAACAAATTAGTCATGGTCTATGGTTGCAACATCTATTCTCAAATAAAATTTTGTTACTAAGTCTGGGCAATAGTAGGCATCATGATCTGTGTTATCATAACCAATCCATACCATTACTTCTTCCTAATTCGATCTAGAAACACAGTACCATACCCATGAATATCACTAAAAATTCGTGAAAAATCTTTCTCAGGAAAAATCACAGGGGCCATGACACAGATCTGAATTTTAAAATAGAGATTAGGGATAAAAAATTGCAAACCTCCTTCGAAAACAGGGTGGAAACTAACCACGAAGTGCTTGGAGCAAGTCAGACAGAATAAACCCAAATTGGAAAAAGATCTAGGATCTAAGAAGAAATCTAGCTGGAGTAGGGCTTGGTAGCACGACTGGCTCTCCTAGACAGCTGCAAAAATGTGACCATAATAGCCTAGCCGCGGCTGTTTGGGGGAGAGAGGGGAGGGGCTCGGGGGCTGTTGCGGTTCATGGGCTCCTCTTCTATGATCTGGGAAATTTTTTTAGGATAGGGAACTGGAGAGGGAGATGGAATATAAATAGGGGGAACAAAAAAGAAAGGAGATTCCAATTTTAACCTTAGGTCAAAGGTGTAATTACAAGTATACTAGGGTTATTATTATTTTTTTTTTATATTTATAAAGGATAATTACAAAGAACTCCTTATCATTATATGTATTTACAATTTTTATTTATTTTTGGTTTGTGATGGAATACGATCACGTGTAAGATCGGACGAGAATACCCAGGACATGTTCAGCTTGTGACTTTAGTTCAGTGGTTAAGAATGGTTTTAGTTTTTGCCCATTTACCTTGAATTCCTCACCACTCTTAGGATCAAAAGTTACCACAACACCATGTGGAAAGACGGTGTGCACAGTGAAGGGCTGGGACCAACGAGTCTTGAGCTTCCCCGTGAAGATGTGAAGCCATGAATTGTAGAGTAGAACTTTTCTCCGGAGACAAAATTCTTTCTGTGTATGCATTGGTCATGAAAGTACTTGGTCCAACTCTTTATTATTTTTGTGTTTCATAAGCTTCATTTCATATCTCTTCCAATTCTAAAATTTGTAGCTTCCTCAGTTTGTCGGCTTTGTTCAAATCAAAATTTAATTGTTTGATAATCCATAAAGCACGGTGTTCTAGTTCCACTGGTAAGTAGCAGGCCTTCCCAAATATTACTCGGTATGGAGACATACCGAGGACAGTTTTAAAATCAGTCCGATAAGCTCATGGAGCATCTATCAGCTTGATGGACCACTCCTTTCTATTTTGTCCAATGGTTTTCTTCAAGATAAGCTTAATTTATCTATTAGTTACTTCCACTTGCCCATTGGTTTGGTGATGATACGTTGTGGATAATTTATGAGTGATAGAGCCTTACACATCAGGGCTTCGAAAGCTCTGTTGTAGAAATGAGTCCCATTATTACTGATGATAGCGTGCGGGGTACCAAAACAAGAGAAAATATTTTATTTCAGAAATTTGACAACCACCCTATTGTCATTCATCCTAGTCGGTATTGCCTTTACCTATTTTGAGACATAGTCCGCCGCAGCCAAGATGTACTGATTGCCGAATGAACTTGGGAACGGTCCCATAAAATCAATGCCCCAAACATTAAAAATTTCGACCTCTAGAATAGGGTTTAGGGGCATCATGTCTCTCCTTGTAATTTTCCCGGTCATTTGGCAGTTTGCGCATGACTTGCAAAAGTTGAAGGAATCCTTGAACAAAGTGGGCCAGTAGAACCAACTTTGTAAGACCTTCTCGACAGTTTTGTGGGGACCAAAGTGTCCTCCGCAAGCATATTTATGGAAAAAGGTTAACACACTCCTATGCTCTTCCTTTGGTACACACCGTCTGATGATCTTGTTAGGACAATATTTGAAAAGGTATTGTTCTTCCCAAAAGAAGAACTGTATGTGGGTGAAGAAGCGATCTCTTTCTTGCTTCGTCCATTCAGAGGGTACTTATCCTATGACTAGGTAATTAATGATGTCAGCATACCAGGGTTCCTTAAAGATTGCTAGGATGTGTTCATCTGGGAAATCCTCGTTGATCGGTTCTTCCTCAATAGGTGCATTTGGAGTTCTAGATAAGTGATCGGCTACTACATTTTCCACACCCTTTTTGTCTGTAATTTCCAAGTCAAATTCTTGTAACAGAAGGATCCAACGAATAAGTCGTGCTTTTGTGTCCTTCTTCATCATAAGGTGTCTTAAAGCGGAGTGGTCTGTGAATACTGTAGTTTTTGATCCTAGAAGGTATGGATGAAACTTTTCTAACGTGAATACTATAACCAAGAATTCCTTCTCAATCGTAGTGTAGTCTTGTTGAGCGTCATTCAATATCCTACTCGATAGTAGATCATATGCTGCTGATTATCGATACGCTATCCTAGGACAACGCCAATAGCAAGATCTAAGGCAACATACATGATCTCAAACAGTTTGGTCTGGTCAGGAGCAGAAATGATAGGTGTAGAGATTAGTTCTTACTTAAGCTTTTTCTATAGGGCTGAAGGGCTGTAAGGCTGAGCAAGTACCTGCAGGAGGGTTAGTACCAAACGATCATATAAATAAGAAGTAAGTAGACTATCCATAAAGAGTGTGAAGCCTGAAGGCTGTGTGTAAGCCTGTAAGGCTGAAGTAAGCCTGGAGTCTAATCGCACTCTCAGTAGCTACCATGAAACCCATAAGGGTACAAAGCCTAAAATCTATTGGGTAGCCATCCCAGGAGTGGGCAGAGCCTAGAGACTGTACAAGGGTACTTGCGTGGTTAGTACCAATACGTGCATAATATAATATCGTCTATACTATTACAAGCATTTGAACACAGGAAACAACACATGTCGTCGGTACACACATACAACCTAGTACAAATGCACAGGACCACGTATAGAAATACAACACAAACCCAAATACAATATAAATTCGATGATGTGAAGGGAAAACACTCGCCTAAAACACAAATCTCCATGAAAACATCGAAGACTCTGGGATGCTACGCGCGCGAACACCCGGGTGAGGAAAACTACGAAGCGAGAGTTAGAGGAGGGGCTTGGCCCCTTGGGAGGTGCGCGGCCCTAAGGGTGGTGCGCCGCCACTAGGTGATCGTACACATATTTTGCATTCTTTTCATTACACTCCTACATTTATTGTGTAATAAACTGCTAATTTCTTTGTCTTAAATGTCTATTTTGTAGAAGATAATAATGAAGAGAAAGAAATTAAACTAAATAAATGCCAGTTAAAATCAGATTTAACTGGATCTATTTAGTTAGATGAGGATGATCCCAGATTTAGTTAAAACAAATCAAGAATTGGGGCAAATGTTCAGCTGAAGATCAGAGCAAATCAGAAGATAACACAATGGAAACCAGTAAATTCAGATTTCTATAAATCCATTTTGGTTAGGTAAAGATCAATCAAATATAATATCAAATACAGAGAGATAAATGCATAGAGAGAAGATCAACGGATGAGATGAAGCAAGTTTGACTCAGATTCTGACTGGATATATTTCAGTATTTGAATCATAACTTTCACTACTGAATCTCAAATCTGATGATTCAAGATGATACAGAAAGAGGACTTACAGAGCTACAACTTTTATATTAATCACTATTTCTAATTCTAGCATTTAGTAAGTGATGTTCAGCAATCAACACGCTAACAAACTGCAGATCAGAACTGAATATCCACATCAAATCAAGTTTGGAGATAAGGAAGGATTCAAATTCAGAAATAGCCAGCTTTTTCTTTCTTCATACTCCTCTAACCTCTGCATTTCTTCTATAAATACCTGCAATCTCAAGGCAAGGAGGGACGACCAAGCAGAGAATAGAACTTAGGATATTTTGTAGTTTGTAACTTAGGTTTTTAGTTTTCTTTTTATGTAATTTTTACTTTTCTTTTTCATGCATCTATGCATTAATTCATACATTGAGGACAATGCATGAGATAGGTGTGGGGGAGGGTTCTAATATAACTTAGGTTTTTCTTTTTATTAAAATTTTTTTTAACATTTTCTTTACTTTTAAAAACTTTTTGAAAATAGAAACAATATTTTGACATATTTTTTGTAAGAAATTAAGTCAATTTTAAGGAATAGGAAAATCACAATTAGGATTTCTTAAACTTGGTCAAAATAAGATTATTTGTTTAATTTTTAAGGTTAGGAAGATATTTGTCAAAGTAATTTAGTCTTGATCTTTACCTTGATGAAATATGTACACTTCATACACTTACACACTTAGGGTTCAAAAATAAAGATTCTTATGCCTTATATATATAAAAAAAGAAAAAAAAGAAAAAAGTATATCTATGAAAGATGAACAAATCTAATTATTGATTATCTAGGTACTTTGGCCTAAGCAAGCCTTAGTATTTATGCGAAAGATGATTAGATGTTTGAGAAAATATATATATATAAATCCTCTGATTAAGCTGGGTATTTGTGCCTAATAAAGTATAAGTATTCACGCCTAAAAGGGGTTCATATAATAAAATCCTTAGTTTTGTGGCCTTGTTTGCTCGAGTTCTTAAGTCCTTGGGTGTTTTCTCACCCGGTGCCCTAAGACCGTTTGTTTGGGAGTCATCAATTAAAGGCTCGTTACATGGGCAGATTAGAAAGCCTAATAGAACTAAGGAATAATACCACAAATATTATATATATATATAAATAAATAAGGCATAAGAGTTAGAGTTAATGAACCCTTAGTCAAAATTTTCACGGTCACAAGGTGCATATGACTTAGAGTAAAGTAATAGACTAGGAGAAGTACAATTTGACTCCTTACTTTGATTGATAACAAATTTTTGAATAGAGACTAAGTTTAGGAATGAAAAATTCAGTTTTCCTATAACTTATAGATTACTTAAATCTTACAATTATATTTCAAATATTTTTCTCTTACTAACTCTTTGTTTCTCTTTCTTTTTGGATTTTGTGGGCGTAATCTACTGAAAACCCTCACGAGACGAAACTCGTCCTCTAGGGGTAACCTAGAGGTTTAACGGCTTGTTGCACAAGCTCAGTGCAATCGCGTGACCTGCGAAAGTTGTCTAATAATTTTTAGTTTAGTTTTGTTGTTTTGCTCGAGGACGAGCAAAAGATAGGTGTGGGGGTGTGATCGTACACATATTTTGCATTCTTTTCATACACTCCTACATTTATCGTGTAATAAATCTGCTAATTTCTTTGTCTTAATGTCTATTGTAGAAGATAATAATGAAGAGAAAGAGAATTAAACTAAATAAATGCCAGTTAAAATCAGATTTAACTGGATTTATTTGGTTAGCTGAGGATAATCCCAGATCTAGTTAGAACAAATCAAGGATTGGGGCAAATGTTCAGCTAAAGATCAGAGCAAATCATAAAGATAACACCAAATGGAAACCAGTAAAATTCAGATTTCTATAAATCCATTTTGGCTAGCTAAAGATCAATCGAGGATAATATCAAATACAGAGAGATAAATGCATAAAGAGAAGATCAACGGATGAGATGAAGAAAGTTTGACTCAGATTCTGACTGGATATATTTTAGTATTTGAATCATAACTTTCGCTACTGAATCTCAAATCTGATGATTCAAGATGATACAGAAAGAGGACTTACAGAGCTACAACTCTTATGTTGATTACTATTTCTAATTCTGTCATTTGATAAGTGATATTCAGCAATCAACACACTAACAAACTGCAGATCAGAACTGAATATCCACATCAAATCAAGTTTGGAGATAAGGAAGGATTCAAATTCAGAAATAGCCAGCTTTTCCTATCTTCATACTCCTCTAACTTCTGCATTTCTTCTATAAATACCTGCAATCTCAAAGGCAAGGAGGAACGACCAAGCAGAGAATAGAACTTAGGATAATTTGTAGTTTGTAACTTAGATTTTTAGTTTTCTTTTTATGTAACTTTTACTTTTCTTTATGTAACTGAGATGAGAAATGACTTTCATGGAGGAATGAGAACGAGCTTGTACTGCAGGTGACACCAGTGTAAGTGATCGCTTCTTTCATTGTTATTTGAATCGAATCAAAGTTTCTTTTTCCTTCTTTACTCTTGTTTTCTTTTACTCTCCTCTGATGTGTTGCAATCCAAGAGAATCTGATAGCCTCGAGACTGCTTAGCCATTGCAAGTACCCTTGATGGCCTATGATGATGAACAACCCTTCTCTTGCTAGTATAGTTTGCCCTTTTATTCGTAGTGTAGATCGAGAATGGGAAGATCTTATACGCCATGCTTGATTGCCTTCAAAGACAAGGTAAGTCGTCGCAACGGATCCAAGGTATATGAGCACTGAAGAGGTAAGTAATTTTTAGGTTGTCTTTTCTTTTATTCTTTAGTTTCAATATCACAAGCTCCAACCATCTTTATCACTCTTTTCCATTTCTTTGTATATAATCTATTTTTTATTTTTTCATCTTTTTAATCTACCATCTTCTTCCTAATTCAACTTTAACAATTTTCCCTTTTTCTTTTAAAGAACTAAAGAAGAACTTTAACTATACTTTGTATCTTAAAAGAAAACTTACTAAAAAAGCTTTTATCGCTAGTCCCTCCTTGTGGATCACGACCCGCATAGCCACTTGCTATTGCGGTAGAATTGAGTAACTTGCACTCTTTAATCTTAAAATCTGAAATATTGTATTTGTGTGCAGGTTCAACCTCAATCAGTTGGCCAAGGAGGTGGTCGGTTTAGGGGAGAGAGGAGAGGGAGAGTAGGAGAGGGTGGTGGTGGAGGTGGTGTTGGATTTTGATGGAAAGGAAAAAAGAAAGTGAAAAGATGACGACGATAATGATGTTGTAGGTTGAGATGGTGGTGATGAGGGTAGTGTTATGGCGGTAAGAGTAAAGAAGGTGGTGATGGAGAGAGAAGTATAGGAGGGGGTGGTGAAGAGAATTTGTGATGGTAGTGGAATTGATGTTGGAGTTGAGGGTGAAGTTATCGCCAGAGTAGTCGTCGGACTGGTCACCAGAGTGGTTGCCGGAGATGTCATTGGAGAGGAGGTGGCCGATCCCAAGCTTGGGGTAGTGGCCGGCCTTGGAATAAAGTGGTGGAGGTAGTTTTTAATGGAGGAGTTGTAGGTGGTGGAAAGTTTTGGAGGTGGAGATGGAGCTTTGGTGGTGGAGTTTTGATGGTTATGGTGTAAGTGGGAGGAGGAGGAGGAAGAGGATAGTGGGGAGTTATTGGAGTTGTAGTTGTTGTAGAGATGAAGGAGGAGTTAATGATTAACATTTCTTGATAGAGAAATGAAGGTTAAAAGAGAAAGAAATGGAGGTTTTTGGGGAGTTTGGAGTTAAAGAAAGGAGAAGGAATGGAATTAGGTTTTTTTGTGAAATGGAGATCGGTGAGGTGGCTTTGGCCGGCCTTGTAATGGAAGAGGGGTGATAAGTGAATTGGGATATTTTGGAGGAGATATTTGAATGGAAGGATGTAGAAGGTTTTAGAAGAATGGAGAAGTATTTTGAAGTTGTTGGAAGGAAAAGGAAGGGAAAAAGAAAAAAAGAAAAGGAAAGGAAAAAGAAAAAAAGCAATTGGAAGAAAAATAAGAAATATTTAGAATGGTGAATGAAATCACCTAGAGCGGGGGTAAATAGGTGACTAACTAATCTAATGGTGAATTAATGCGGAATTAAAACAATTTATGCAAACTAAAAATTCTTAAGCTAAATACACAAGGTATAACCTAAGAGTGTAGCCGAATTCCCCGTGAAGGGCCCTGAACTTTCTCCTCAAGATTCCTCTAGATAAGAGTTGAGGTGCTGCTATGGCTCTCTTGGTTGAATACAAGTGTGAGCAAACAATCCCCAAGCATACATCAATTTAAGCACATCTATATCAAGCAAGTAATGAATATGAACAGTAAGAGCATGCAAGATATAAGCACAAGTGAGAGATAGAGAGAGCAATCGCAAACACGGGAGAATTGATCGAGGTTCGAGCACCCTTGCTATACGTCCCTGCCTTCAACACTATGAAGGATTCCACTAAAAATCGATCCCACCGGATCACTCGGTGCCGCAACACCCACAACGAGTTCACATTAGAACTCTTTGGACTCACTAGTCCCTCTCTTGTTCCCACGAGAACTACACACCGCAAGCACCCTAGCTTATCGAGACTGCACCTCTACACCGAGCTCTCACTAGAACTCGAAATAATGTGAGCCCGCAAGTCTGCCTTCTCAAATACAAGAATGAACACTTTGGTGATCACAACACTTTGATCACCTAAAACAACTCTTACAACAACTCTCCTATAGGATGGATATAGTAATGGAAAGCTCAAGTATGTGTGAGAAAAACTAGGATTGATTTGGTGGTGAAAAACTCAAAAAATCACTTTTGAAAAAACTCTTGATAAACTGTCCTTTTGATTTGGAAATATTGGCTCTAAAACATGTGGAGAAAACTACTGATATAGGTAGGAAAAACTAGCCCAAAAATTCTCTTCAAATCTTGTAGAAAACAATCCAAGGAAATCCTAATATATAGGCCTCCAAAACTAGCCGTTGAGGTCCAAATCAGCAGTCTGGACTGCTGGCGGTCGACCGCCCGGTTGACCGGCTAACATCAGTTTTCTGACCGTTATGCCAGCGGTCGACCGGCCGGTCGACCGTTGCCTGGCAAAAGACCTAGCGGTCGATCGCCTAGTCGACCAGGCCATTTCCAGAGAGCAAAGGCTCTTTGGCGGTCGATCGTGCAGTCGACCAGTCCCAGGCTGTGCACGTTTGTGCACATCGGTAGACCGCCCGGTCGACCGGCAGAAAGCTACTCCAGCACATTTTCAGATATTAAAAACTTGTCATTTATCCTTCAATAAAATCCCATAAATTCTCTAAAAATCTACAATAATAAGTTCAGCAATATACTTTGATATACAAATATGTTTGAGTAAAAATCAAGACATATTACAAATATTTTGAACTATTTTTGTAATATGGAATATTTGCCTTAAAAAAATCTATATTTTTCCAAAATGATTTTTCCAATTTGAAAACCGATTTTTCAAAACTTTTTCAAATAGAAAAACAAGATATTTTAAACACATTTGAAGCTTAGTGTGTATGGATATGATCCACTATACATATATGATGAAATATCTATGTTTTGACATTAAGTTCTAAAATAAAGTTTTGATAAAACACATGTATATTTTGAAATTTAAAAACCAAACCGGTATCATTCAAAATGAAAACTCTTTTATGAAAACATAAAAAAATCTTGTGTATGAGTGTACATGAATTTGAGCAATCCACCAACTAATCTATCCTTTACATTTTATCTAATAAACAAACCTAGACACTTACAAACAAACCTAGACACAAGTCTTCTCTTAAAAAATCTTCACTTGAGAAACTTCTCCTTCTTGACTTGGTTCAAAACTTTGATCCAATGAGTTAGACTCCTCTTGAGTACTTGATATGGTCTTGATGCACAAACTCTTGAATCAACACGTGCTAGTTCCAAAACTTGACTATAAATCCTTTGTTGAAACTAAACACCAACTAAGATCTTGATCAAATATCTGATACTAATTAAATACAAGATCATTAGTATTATAACTACATGAGTTAATTATCATCAAAACTAGAGTGATGGGCCTTTGGGCCAACAATCTCCCCCTTTTCGATGATGACAAAACTCATGGAGTTATATATGCATGAATTAAAGTTAAGCTTCATAGAAGCTCCCACTTAACTCATGCATAACAATAAACAAATAGATATTGTAATGAAGTACATAAAGCTAAACAAATATATATGCATGAACAAGGTGAGAGAAACATGCATAAACTAAAAGTTCTTTTCCCAAAAACCTTCTCCCCCTTTTTGTTTAAACTGTCAAAATCATTCTCCCCATTTTGAATAAACATAACAACATATAGGACATGCATAAAACACAAATATCCATATAAACTCAAAATCATTCTCTCCCTTTTTGTCAATCATCAACAAAGGGGTGAAAAAGTTAAATCAACAATAAGGATATATATGTGATATATATTCATGAAGAGGAAGACGCTAAGTTAGCTCCCCTGAATACATGCATTACATGAAGAAGGAACGACACAACCCTAACTCACATAAAGCATAATATACAATGCATAAGTAGAGATGTGAAGCTCCTCTTACACACGTATATCACATAAAGAGAGATGTCAAGCTCCTCAATATAAGATACACTCAACATGAATCATATATAGAAGAGATGTTAAGCTCCCCTTGTATATAGGCAATACATATCAAAATATTTTTAACACAAATTTTGATAATTACTCAAAGTAATAAAACAATTTTGAGATACCATTTGTAAATAAACAAAATTTTAAGATATCACAAGATTTAGATATCATTTAAAATTGGAAATTTGTGATACCAATTGAAATTGAACCATTTATAAATTTTGATACCAACGAAAGTAAAGTATTTTATATTTTGATACCAATTGAAATACATGATAAATTTTGATACTTAAAAGGTAAAACATTTGTGATACCAATTGAAATTGAAATTTAAACCCAATTGGAAATCGAAACAAATTGATACCAATTGAAGTATATTGTAAATTTTGATCTCAATTTAGATACCATTTGAAAATAATGCATAAGCTCATTAAAATACCAATTGGGATACCAATTGAAATCAAGATTTAATCAAACTTAGCATAAACATAATTTGTTCTTTAAACATGTAAATATCTTATAAATCAAGCACAATCAAATCATATATATGTATGAAAATGAAAATACCAATAAAAATTGATATTATTTGAAATTTAGAAGCATACATAGAAAGAAAACAAAATATGAGTATACAAAAGAAATATCAATTGTGATACCAATTGAAAATATGATGAGAATCAAGTGTATAACTCATAATTGTCCACCCTAATCATGCACATGATAAAAAAAAATTCAATAAGGCTCACGAGGCATGTGTAAATCACCTAGGGGGTGAATAGGTGATGGCTAATCTAATGGTCAATTAATGCGAAATTAAAAACTATTTAATGCAAACTAAAAACTTCTTAAACTAAACACCACGTATAACACAAGAGTGTAGCCGGATTCCCCGTGAAGGGCTCTGAACTAACTCCTCAAGATTCCTCTAAATAAGAGTTGAGGTGCCGCGTTGGCTCTCTTGGTTGAATACGAGTGTTAGCAAACAAACCCCAAGCATATGACAATTAAGCACACTTTGTATATCAAGCATATAAAGATAAACACAATATAAGAATGCAAGATATAAAGACAAGTAAGAGAGAGAGAAAGAGCAATCGCAAACACGGGAGATTTGTTTCGAGGTTCGAGCACACTTGCTCTACGTCCCCGCCTTCAACACTATGAAGGATTTTCACTAAAATCGATCCCACCGGATCACTTGGTGCCGCAACACCTACAAGCTCTTTGGACTCTCTAGTTTCTCTCTTGTTCCCGCAAGAACACACCGCAAGCTCACTAGCTCGCCGAGGCCGCACCTCAAATACCGAGTTCACACGTGAACTCGAAACACCGCAAACACACGCGTCCGCCTCCTCAAAGTACAAGAAAGAACTCTTGGTGATCTAAACACTTTGATCACCAATAAAAACTCTCACAATAACACTCCAATAGGATGAATATGTCAATGGATAGCTCAAGTGTTTGTGAGAAAAATAAGGATGGAATGTGTGGTGAAAAACTCAAAGAAATCACTTTGAAAACTCTTGATAAACTTTTCTTTTGAATGGAAGTATTTGGCTCAAATATAAGTGGAGAAAACCTCTTGAAAGAGTAAGAAAACTGGTGTAAAAATCCACTTCAAATCTTGTAGAAAACAGCCCCAAAGCCCCTTTAAATAGGGCTAGAAAAAACTAGCCGTTGGGCATTTTTTCAGCCCAGGCAGCTGGCGGTCGACCGCCAATGGTCAAAAATCTAACCGTTGGGGCGTCGGTCGACCGGCCCGGTCGACCGCTGTCTGGAACAGAGAACAAAGTTCTCAGCCGGTCGACCGGCCCGATCGACCGGGCTTTCCAGAGAGCAGAAGCTCTCTGCGGTCGACCGGGTCGGTCGACCGGCCCTCCAGCAGATCTGGCGTGCACGTTCTGTGCACGTCGGTCGACCGACTCGGTCGACCAACTTCAAGCTCGGTCGACCGGTCCGGTCGACCGGCTGAAGCCAGACAGGGATTTTTTTTTTTGAAAAGAAAACTTGGTTATTTTGGCTCAAATAAAATCCCATAAAATCACCAAAAATCTACAAAAATAGTTTTAACATTATACTTTGATAATCAAACATGCTTGAGCAAAATCAAGACATGTTACAAATAATTTGAACTATTTTTGTAACTTAGAAATTTTGGCTAAAAAACGAAAATTGTATTTTTCCAAAATTGATTTTTCCAAAACTTCTCCAAATACAAAAACATGATATTTTAAGCTCTTTTAAAGCATAGATTGTATGGATATGATCCACTACACATACATGGTGAAATATCTATGTTTTTGACATTAAGCTCTAAATTTGGTTTTGGTTAAAACATATATACTTTGAATTCCAAAACCAAACCGGAATTTTTCTAAAAGAAAACTCTTTTGTATTTTTCCAAAATAAAAATTCTTTTATGAAAAACTTATCTAAATCAAGAGTGAGTGTGTGTGTGTGTAAGATATACTTGAGCATCCACCAACTATTCTATCCTTTACATTTTAATCTAAAACAAAATCTTATAAAAACAAACCTAGACACAAGTCTTCTTCTTGAAGTCTTCACTTGAAGTCTTCTCATCTTCTTGACTTGGTCCAAACTCGATCCAAAGAGCTAGGCTCCTCTTGAGTACTTGATGTGGTCGTGATGCATAGGCTCTTGAATCAACTGTGCTAGCTCCAAACTTGACTTTAAATCCTTTGTTGAAGTACACACCTACTAAGATCTTGATCATAAATCTGAGACAATTAAACACAAGATCATTAGTACTATAACTACATGAGTTGATCATCATCAAAACTAGAGTGATGGGCCTTTGGGCCAATAATCTCCCCCTTTTTGATGATGACAAAACTCATGGAGTTATATATGCATGGATTAAAGTAAAGCTTCAAGGAAGCTCCCCCTTAACTCATGCATAACAATAAATAATAAATATTCAATGAAGCACATAAACATGTATGCAAATATAAGGAGATAAACTTGCATAAAGCAAGCATGAAACACATCAAATTCTTTTTCTCCTATTTGCAAAACAAAATATATATGCATAAACATAAATCCTTCTCCCCCTTTTTGAATAAAGCAAGGAAAACATGCATATATATCAAATACTTCTCCCCCCTTTTTGTCAATTATCAACAAAGGAGTTAAAGTAAAAACAAAACAATGTTCTCCCTCTTTGTGTCAAAAACAAAAAACAACAAAGAGGTAAAATCAAATCAACCAATAAAGAGATATATGCGATATACATTCATGAAGAGGAAGACGCTAAGTTAACTTCCCTACATATATACATTACATGAAGCAGGGATGACAAGCCCTAATTCACATAACGCATAATATGCAATGCATAAGAGGAGATGTGAAGCTCCCCCTACACACGTGTACCACATAAAGAAGAGTTATCAAGCTCCTCAATATAAGATACACTCAACATGAATCTATATGTAGAAGAGATGTTAAGCTCCCCTTGCATATAGGCAATACAAATCAAAACATTTTTAATTTTCAAAAATTTCATATTAAAACAAAAGTTTGAATTTTCTCAATAAAACAAATTTTGAGATATCTTAGTAAATCAAATTTTAAGATATCATATAAACAAAATTTTTAAGGTACCACTTGTAATCAAATTTTAATATACCAATTGTAAATAAACATTACAAATTTTGAATTTTAATATATTGATACCAATTGAAAATTATTGCATATTTTTTATATCAATTTTAAAAATAATGCATAAGCTTATTAAAATATCAATTGAGAAATCAACTGAAAATCAAGATTTGAATTAAGCTTAGCATAAACATACTTTGTGCTTTAAATATGTAAATCGATTTTAACTCAAGCACAAATAAATCATATATATGTATGAAAATGATAATACCAATAGAAATTGATATTATTTGAAATGTGAAGCATACATATATAAAACCAAAATATGAGTATATACAAAATAAATATCAATTGAGATTAAGTATATAACTCATAATCTACCACCCTTTTATGCACAAGGTAAAGGATTTTCAATGAGGTTTGTAAGGCATAATTGCCCATCCGTCCACCCATTACGGTGTTGGTAGGGGTTTTCAAAATAGAGTTTGAAAAATATTTTTATAGTGAAAACACTACCAAATGAATAATAAATAACCAGTTAAAGATAATTTTTGAACACTAGTTAAAGATCCTTCAAAAACATAAAACCAAATATATATGTCTATCATGAAACATACTAAATACACAAGAAGTGACACTCGAAATCTATAAAGCTCAAAAAATAATCATGAAACAAAGTCATGAATAAACAAATAATATGAGTGCACAAAAATCATGTAATTAACATTTTCCATAAAGATAATCAATGAAGCTCAAATGATCATGAATCTTATTTTATCAAACAAATCATGAAAATTCATTTTTCATATAAAGATGAAAATCATAAAAATTAATTTTTCATCTTAAAAACAAACTTCTAGGTATATGTATGTTTTTATCCAATCCTAACAATATGCATACATATCCCAAACATAAAAAGAGTCCATAATGTAAATTGCATGAAGGCAAATGACTCATGGGGTATACATGTATATTTATTAGATTTGAATACAAAATACATATACATGAAGTAAAACATGAAATTAGGCAAAACAAGTGTAAATGAGAGAATCATCAAAACTAGGCTATACATGTGCATATAGTGAGTACAAATGAACAATGAAGTGCAAACGTATATGAATCAAATGTTGCTTACTATTTGTACACGTATATACACAAGTTTGATAAATACTACATTTAAACAAGTGTTTACCACATGAAGCCTAAAACATGAACATGCTAAAGAAATCATCAATGAAAAGCATGTAAAATAAAGTAGGAGTTTAGAGATAGTTACAAACATATGAACTATACTCCAAATCTCCAAAACATGGTGGTCGTCCACCAAACCTCCTTGATAGCGGTGCATCAAATATGTGTCCATCATGTCCATGTGCATCCACCATCAAGGCACCATCCCTCTCATGTTTTATGAGAGCCCGCACCTACATCAAAAATACAAGGTGGGAATTTTGGTACCCATTTTCTTTTGGGTCCACGGGGGTTAGCATCTAATGGAACCCAAACATTTTTCCTAGCAAAATTAATATGATGTAACTTATCAAAACAAAACTTTGCTAAATGGCCTTTGCGGCCATGATATGTACATTTGTACATTCTAGGATGCATATGAGTGTGGGTGTGGTGATGACGTGTAAAGTGTGCATATGCATGATGTGGATGATGTGCATGAACATGTGGAGTTTGTTTCTTTGAAAACAAGGACTCCAATCTATTATGGTTAAATGCACATGTGCTCAAAGTTGAGCTCAAACAATTTATTTTATTTTTCAAAACTTTAATCTCATTTTGATTAATGGTGGCATGTAAGGCATGGTGAGATAGAGAATCATTATTCTTTTCTTTTTAGAAACATTTTCTTTTTTTTTCAATAATTTTCTTTTTAAAAAAGTGTTTTCATTTAAAGCAACTTCCTTTTGTTTTTTCACCAAAATAATTTTATTTTTCAAAGTAGTGTTGCCTTTACAAAGATCATTTAATTTAGACATCAAGGAAACATTTTCATTTTTCAAAGATTCATTTTCTTTTGAAATAATTTCAAATTTTTCTTGTAAAGAATCTTTTTCTTTTAACATGGCATCAAATTTCTTTTTCAAATTCTTATTATCCTTTTTAATCATGTCATATTTTTCTAGAAGTTGTTGATAAAAAGAAGCAAGTCCATTATATGACATATCAACATCCTCTTCTACCTCGGATTCGGTAGTTACCTCAAGGGGGTTATCCCCTTGGACCATGTAGCATATATTGAAAGCGTTACTTCCAACATCCGAGTCGCTCCCCGCATAGTATTGTTCTTGTTCCCAAGGGAGATCAAAGAGTTCCATACTACAAAAGCCGAATCAAGATTAGCAACAATAAATAATCATCATTTAGGGTAGATCTTAAAGCATGTAGGGCTTTTGCATTAACCTCAATATTTTTGCCATTTAAACAATAAGAATCTCTAGTAGTGGCAACATAAACATGAATCCCTAAGGCTTTGAGGTACAAAGATATCTTAACCTTTCAAGTTTGGATGATAAGAATGTCAAAAGTGGGAGGTGACATGAAATCCATGGCATGTGTACAAATATTGTGATTAGCCTAAAAAATGAGGATCTTTAACTCTAGGTTGTTAGACCCAAATCAAGAGCACTTGGCTCTGATACCAATTGTAAATTACCTAGAGGAGGGGTGAATAGGTGATGGCTAATCTAATGGTCAATTAATGCGGAATTAAAAACTATTTAATGCAAACTAAAAACTTCTTAAACTAAACACCACGTATAACACAAGAGTGCAGCCGGATTCCCCGTGAAGGGCTCTGGACTAACTCCTCAAGATTCCTCTAAATAAGAGTTGAGGTGCCGCGTTGGCTCTCTTGGTTGAATACGAGTGTTAGCAAACAAACCCCAAGCATATGACAATTAAGCACACTTTGTATATCAAGCATATAAAGATAAACACAATATAAGAATGCAAGATATAAAGACAAGTAAGAGATAGAGAAAGAGCAATCGCAAACACGGGAGATTTGTTTCGAGGTTCAAGCACACTTGCTCTACGTCCCCGCCTTCAACACTATGAAGGATTTTCACTAAAATCGATCCCACCGGATCACTTGGTGCCGCAACACCTACAAGCTCTTTGAACTCTCTAGTCCCTCTCTTGTTCCCGCAAGAACACACCGCATGCTCACTAGCTCGCCGAGGCCGCACCTCAAACACCGAGTTCACGCGAACTCGAAACACCGCGAACACACGCGTCCGCCTCCTCAAAGTACAAGAAAGAACTCTTGGTGATCTAAACACTTTGATCACCAATAAAAACTCTCACAATAACACTCCTAGAGGATGAATATGTCAATGGATAGCTTAAGTGTTTGTGAGAAAAATAAGGATGGAATGTGTGGTGAAAAACTCAAAGAAATCACTTTGAAAACTCTTGATAAACTTTCCTTTTGAATGGAAGTATTTGGCTTAAATATAAGTGGAGAAAACCTCTTGAAAGAGTAAGAAAAACTGGTGTAAAAATCCACTTCAAGTCTTGAAAACAGCCCCAAAAGCCCCCTTTAAATAGGGCTAGAAAAAACTAACCGTTGGGCATTTTTTCAGCCCAGGCGGCTGGCGGTCGACCAGCCTGGTTGACCGCCAACGGTCAAAAATCTGACCGTTGGGGCGTCGGTCGACCGGCCCGGTCGACCGCTGCCTGGAACAGAGAACAAAGTTCTCTGCCGGTCGACCGGGGCTTTCCAGAGAGCAGAAACTCTCTGCGGTCGACCGGGTCGGTCGACCTGCCCTCCAGCATACCTGGCGTGCATGTTCTGTGCACGTCGGTCGACCGACTCGGTCGACCGACTTCAAGCTCGGTCGACCGGTCCGGTCGACCGGCTGAAGCCAGACAAGGATTTTTTTTGAAAAAGAAAACTTGATCATTTTAGCTCAAATAAAATCCCATAAAATCACCAAAAATCTACAAAAATAGTTTTAACATTATACTTTGATAATTAAACATGCTTGAGTAAAATCAAGACATGTTACAAATAATTTGAACTATTTTTGTAACTTAGAAATTTTGGCTAAAAACGAAAACTGTATTTTTCCAAAATTGGTTTTTCCAAAACTTCTCCAAATACAAAAACAAGATATTTTAAGCTCTTTTAAAGCATAGAGTGTATGAATATGATCCACTACACATACATGGTGAAATATCTTTGTTTTTGACATTAAGCTCTAAATTTGGTTTTGGTTAAAACATATATACTTTGAATTCCAAAAATCAAACCGGTATTTTTCTAAAAGAAAACTCTTTTGTATTTTTTCAAAATAAAAATTCTTTTATGAAAAACTTATCTAAATCAAGAGTGTGTGTGTGTGTAAGATATACTTGAGAAATCCACCAACTATTCTATCCTTTACATTTTAATCTAAAACAAAATCTTATAAAAACAAACCTAGACACAAGTCTTCTTCTTGAAGTCTTCACTTGAAGTCTTCTCATCTTCTTGACTTGGTCCAAACTCGATCCAAAGAGCTAGACTCCTCTTGAGTATTGGATGTGGTCTTGATGCATAGGTTCTTGAATCAAACCGTGCTAGCTCCAAAACTTGACTTTAAATCCTTTGTTGAAGCTACACACCTACTAAGATCTTGATCATAAATCTGAGACTAATTAAACACAAGATCATTAGTATTATAACTACATGAGTTGATCATCATCAAAACTAGAGTGATGGCCTTTGGGCCAACAGCATGGTCGCCCATCCATCCGCCCTTTAAAAGGGTTGGTAGGGGTTTTCTAAAATAAGAGTTTGAAAATATTTTACAAAATTTGAAAACTCTACCAATTGAAGAATGCCTAACTAGTTAAAGTAATTTTTGAAAGACTAGTTAAAGATCCTTCAAACATGAAAACAAATCATATATAGTGAATTATATTAAATACACAAGAGTTGACATTCGAAATCTATAAGGCTCATAAAAGTGCTCATGAAATAAATTCATGAGTAAACAAAGAAATAGTGTGAGTGTACAAGCATCGTGTGAATAGCATAATCATGAAAATAGTCAATGTGGCTCAAAAGATATCAAACAAGTGAAAATCATGAAAATTCATTTTTCTTTGAAAATAAACTTCAAGGTATATGTATGATTTATCCAAAGCTAAAAATATGCATACATATCCCAAACACAAAAGGGTCTATGATATAATTTGTATGAAGGCAAGAGACTCAAGGGTATACATGTATATTTATTAGTTTTACACAAGAATAACATATACATGAAGCAAAAACATATTCAAGAATAGGAAAAACATGTATAAATGAAAGAATCATCAAAACTAAGTTATACATGTACATGTAATGAGTACAAATGAGCAATGAGTGCAAACATATAGGAATCAAATGTTGCTCACTACTTGTACAAGTATATACACAAGTTTTGACAAAAACTACATCTAAACAAGTATTCACCTCATGAAATATGAAATATGATTATTTTAACAAAAACTAAAACATGCTAAAACTCATCAAATATAAAAGCATGTAAATTAAATGGAGTTTAGAGATAGTTACCAAACTGTATGAACTATTCTCTAAGTCTCCAAAACATTGTGGTCTTTCCACTAAACTTCCTTGATAGTGATGCATCAATTGTATGTCCATCAAGCCCATGCATCCACCACCAAGGCATCAATCCTCTCACGTCATGTGAGAGCCCACACCTACATCAAACACAAGAGGTGGGGATTTTGGTACCCATTTTCTTTTGGGTCCACGGGGGTTAGCATTATTTGGAACCCAAACATTTTTATTAGCAAAATTTAAAGAATTTATTCTATCATAACAAAATTTTACTAAATGGCCTTTGCGGCCTCAATGTGTACATTTGTACACTCTAAAATGCACATGAGAATGAGTATGATCATGATGTGCAAAGTGTGATATGTGTGCCGTGGCTGATGTGCATGAACATGTGGAGCTTGTTTCTTTTGAAACAAGATTTCTAATTTATTATGGTTAAATGCACAATTGCTCAAAGTTGAGCTCAAATAATCTATTCTATTTTTCAAAAATTTAATCTCATTTTTATTGATAGTAGCATGAAAAGCATGGTCAACAATCTTTTTCTTTTTAGAAACATTTTCTTTTTCTTTTGAATTAATTTTTCTTTTTAAAGAGTTGTTTTCATTCAACGCAATCTCTTTTTCTTTTTCCACCAAAATAATCTTATTTTTCAAAGAAGTATTTCCTTCACAAAGATCATTTAATTTGGAAGTCAAGGAAATATTATCCTTTTTCAAAAATTTGTTTTCTTTTGAAATGCATTCAAATTGATTTTTAAGAGAATCATTTTCTTTTAACATGGAATCAAATTTATTTTTCCTTTTCTTATTATCCTTTTTGAGTAAGTAATATTTTTCAAGAAGTTATTGACAAAAAGATGCAAGTTCATTATAAGACATGTCAATATCTTCTTCTAACTCGGATTCGGAATTTACCTTAAGGGGGTTTTCCCCTTAGACCATGTAACACAAGTTGGAAGCATCACTTCCAACATCCGAGTCACTCCCCGTATAGTATTGCTCTTATTCGTCAAGGAAGACAATACAAAAGCCGAATCAAAGTTAGGAACCCTCAATAAATATTCATCATTTAGGGTTGACTTTAAAGCATGGATGGCTTTTGCATTAGCCTTAATGTGTTTGCCATTTAAACAATAAGAATCTTTAACAGTGGCAAAATAAACATGAATGCTTAGGACTTTGAGGTACATATACATCTTAACTTTCTAAGTTTGGATGTTAAGAATGTCAAACATGGGATGTGACATGAAATCCATGTGTGTGTACAAATATTGTGATTAGCTATAAATGAGGATCTTTAACTCAAGGTGGTTAGACCTAAATCAAGAGTACCAAGCTCTGATACCAATTGAAATCACCTAGGGGGTGAATAGGTGACTAGCTAATCTAATGGTGAATTAATGCGAAATTAAAACAATTTATGCAAACTAAAAATTCTTAAGCTAAACACACAAGGTATAACCTAAGAGTGTAGCCGGATTCCCCGTGAAGGGCTCTGGACTATCTCCTCAAGATTACTCTAGATAAGAGTTGAGGTGCCGCTATGGCTCTCTTGGTTGAATACAAGTGTGAGCAAACAATCCCTAAGCATACATCAATTTAAGCATAACTATATCAAGCAAGTAATGAATATGAACAGTAAGAGTATGCAAGATATAAACACAAGTGAGAGATAGAGAGAGCAATCGCAAACACGGGAGAATTGTTTCGAGGTTTGAGCACCCTTACTCTACGTCCCCGCCTTCAACACTGTGAAGGATTTCCACTAAAACCGATCTCACAAGATCGCTCGGTGCCGCAACACCTACAACGAGTTCACACTAGAACTCCTTGGACTCACTAGTCCCTCTCTTGTTCCCGCAAGAACTACACACCGCAAGCACGCTAGCTTGCCGAGGCTGCACCTCTACACCGAGCTCTCACTAGAACTTGAATCAACGCGAACTCACAAGTCTGCCCCCTCAAATACAAGAATGTACACTTTGGTGATCACAACACTTTGATCACCTAAAATAACTCTCACAACAACTCTCTTATAGGATGGATATAGCAATGGAAAGCTCAAGTATGTGTGAGAAAAACTAGGATTGATTTGGTGGTGAAAAACTCAAGAAATCACTATTGAAAAACTCTTGATAAACTCTCCTTTTGATTTGAAAATATTGGCTCTAAAACATGTGGAGAAAACCACTGATATAGGTAGGAATAACTAGCCCAAAAACTCTCTTCAAATCTTGTAGAAAACAATCCAAGGGAACCTTAATATATAGGCCTCCAAAAATATGCCATTGGGGTCCAAATCAGCAGTCTGGACTGCTGGCGGTCGACCGCCCGGTCGACCGACCGGCCAACGGTCAGATTTCTGACCGTTGCGCCAGCGGTCGACCGGCCGGTCGACCGTTGCCTAGCAAATGACCCAGCGGTCGACTGCCCGGTCGACCGGGCCATTTCTAGAGAGCAAAGGCTCTCTGGCGGTCGACTGTGCGATCGACCGGCCCTAGGCTGTGCACGTTTGTGCACATCGGTCGATTGTCCGGTCGACCGGCAGAAGGCCAGTCCAGCACATTTTCAGGGATTAAAAACTTGTCATTTATCCTTCAATAAAATCCCATAAATTCTCTAAAAATCTACAAAAATAAGTTCAGTAATATACTTTGATATACAAACATGTTTGAGTAAAAATCAAGACATATTACAAATAGTTTGAACTATTTTGTAATATGGAAGATTTGCCTTAAACAAAAATCTGTATTTTTCCAAAATGATTTTTCTAATTTGAAAACCGATTTTTTCAAAACTCTTCCAGATAGGAAAATAAGATATTTTAAACACTTTTAAAGCTTAGTGTGTATGGATATGATCCACTACACATATATGATGAAATATCTATGTTTTTGACATTAAGCTCTAAAATAAGGTTTTGATAAAACACATGTATATTTTGAAATTTAAAAACCAAACTGGTATCTTTCAAAATGAAAACCCTTTTATGAAAACATATAAAAATCTTGTGTGCGAGTGTACATGAATTTGAGCAATCCACCAACTAATCTATCCTTTACATTTTATCTAATAAACAAAATCTTGACACTTACAAACAAACCTAGACACAAGTCTTCATTGAAAAATCTTCACTTGAGAAACTTCTTCTCCTTCTTGACTTGGTCCAAAACTTTGATCCAATGAGCTAGACTCCTCTTGAGTACTTGATGTGGTCTTGATGCGCAAGCTCTTGAATCAACACGTGCTAGCTCCAAAACTTGACTTTAAATCCTTTGTTGAAGCTAAACACCAACTAAGATCTTGATCAAATATCTGACACTAATTAAACACAAGATCATTAATATTATAACTATATGAGTTAATCATCATCAAAACTAGAGTGATGGGCCTTTGGGCCAACAGTGAAATCTTCGGGTTCAGTAGCGAATGCGACAATTTTTGGGAAAACACCTAAATACCCAAAAATCAAGTATCTCAGAAAGATCCCAAAAATTCTCAAAAATAAAGAATATTATACTGAGGATCATGGTGAAATTAGATTCAAGAAATTTAACTCTATTTTTAAATTAAAAATCCTAGAATCAATCATTGATACCGGTCGACACCGAATCTGGTCGGATTTTGATAAATTTAGAAAAATCTTCAAAAATGCATTAAAATATTTAATATAATTGTAAGGGATAATATTTTTAGAAATTCAACTCCATTTGAAATTTAAAAATCTGAGAAGCAATCAGAGGTATCAATCGACCCCGATTTTGGAGATTTTATTAAAATAATTCAGAAAAATTCTGAAAAATCATGAAAATTCTAAAATATTGAAAACAATATTTGAAAATAAAATTGATCAAATCTAACTATTAGAAAGGTCAAATTGATCAGTATACTGGGATCAGGTCCTCGGTCTGGACTAGGATTAACTCTAAGTCTGAGAATCTGAATCCGAAACCAATCAATAACGTAATTAATTATAATGAAAACAAATACTGAAAGATAAATTAAAAAATATGATCAAAAAATCAGAATACATATCTAAGAACGTATTCCGGGAACATGGTGTTACAGAGACGTCAGGATGGGGACCCGATATAGGTTGTAAGAGCGACCATCTGGAGTGCTTCTGCCTTCAAGAGTGACTCTATATAGGTCTGAGCTATCAGGGTGAGGATCCGATATAGGCTGTGAGAGTGACCATCAGGAGCGCTTCTGCCGTTCAGGAGTGACTCCGTATATGCCTGAGCCATCAGTGTGAGGATCCGATATAGGCTGTAAGAGCGACCATCAGGAACGCTTCTATCATCAGGAGTGACTCTGTATAGATCTGAGCCATCAGTGTGAGGACCCGATATAGGCTGTAAGAGCGACCATCAAGGACGCTTCCGTCATTCAGGAGTGACTCCATAAAGGTAAGCCGTCAAGGTGAAAATTCAATATAGGCTGTCGGAGCAATCGTCAGGAGCATTTTTGTCTTTGAGGAGAGTCTCCATATAGGCCTTGCAATATTCAGTGTGGGCTTGTTTACTGCACTGATGTCTTGATTTTGATTCTTCTTCGGGGAAACAAAATGTGGTTTCTGTTTCCCCCATTCATTCTCTTGTTTGGGAGAGCGACTAGTTTTGCCCCGGGTTGCATCCTCGATTTATATGTATTTCTGAGCCTGAGAGAGTATGTTCCTCATCTTGGTAACTTCATGCGTCACCAAGCATTTGTAGAAGGAGTAGGAGACTTGCAACCCACGGATGAACGCAGCGGCAACCACATCATCATTGCAATTATACACCTAGGCCATTTGGCTTTGTAAACAACTGACGTAATATTTGAGGCTCTCTCCGGGCTTCATTTTGATCGTAAGGAGGTGATTGCTGTTATTCTTAAGCTCCCGTCGTGAAGCGTATTTGTGATAGAAGGCATGCTTTACCTCTTTAAAACTTCGGAGGGTGTACCTCGGGAGAGAGTAGAACCAGTCGTAGGCGGTACCTTTAAGACTGGATGGGAACACGTGACTCAAGAGGAGATCATCATGAGAGTGGATTATCATCTCATCTTGATACTGCAGGAGGTGCTGGATGGGATCAATCGCCCCAGAGTAGCACTCGAAGCTCGACATTATGAACTTTTTGGGAAATCGATAAGAGGTTATTTCCTCCAAGAGTGGTGAGTCAGATGTTCTCAAGCAACAAGGCTCCACCTTCTATCAGAGTTGTTGACTTGCTTTCTTAATCCGCTTTCGAACAATATCCTCAATGTCTTCGGCGCGAGGGACCTTCGAAGCCTTGTGGCGGTTAGAATTCTCGGAGTGCTCGTTATCACTTGGGAAGTCAGATCTGGGGTGCCTCTGATTACTCTTGGTGTGGGTTATTTCTGCAGTAAGAGGTGGTGAAGGGGAGCCTGATACCTCTTTGCCCCTTGATTCCTTGTGGACTGCAAATTTCGAAGGATCTCGATCTAAGCGACGAGTTGATTATAGATGCGGGTCACCGCGTCTCTCTTTAGAGTAGCTTTCTCACGTTATGCATTGCCTTCGTCTGTTGCTCGTCTAATTTCCTTTGGAGGCTGGTGAGCATTTGGAGAAGCTGACATTTGGCGAGGAGCCGGGTTTCGTGTCCATTGGTCTTGCCTCCAACTCAGCAACTGGGAAAGAGTGCTTTTCTCTGAAATCTTTGATGTGAACATCGAGATAGGGAAATGAGCGTCGGTAGACCCCGTGCCTCCAGCAGCGTCGACTTGCCTCTCAAAGTGGCAGCGGTGATGGCTTGGGATGCGCTCTTCGTTGGTGGGGTCATTTCCGTTTGGAGAGACTTTTTTAGGAGGAGTTTGGGAAAGGGAGAAGAGATCTTGAGTGTGGATTCAAGAGCTTTCAATGAAAGCACCAAAATGTGGAGAAAAATTCTTGGAGAATTTCTCCACACTAAGAATTGTAAGTAAGCAATCACAAACAAAAAGCTTTTGCGTGGAAAACCCAAAAGGGAAAAACCATGAGAGAGGGAGAGAATTCACTATAATGTCAGAGGATTACAAGAAATTCTGTAGTCTGATGTTGCGATTACAATCTCTAGGGTTTGATGTAGTAGTCAGACGCCAATCTCATTCTCGATGGAGATGGAGGTGTATTTATACCTGCCTGAGTTGTCATTGTATTATGAGTGCGGATATTTTGGATCTACATAACTACATGATTTGCGTGTTATGATTTCCTTGTAACTGCCCAGATCGTGCCACTTAATTGTTGGGATCGCCATGCAGAGATACCTTATTAGCATTTCGGAGAGTCACACAGTTCCAGTTAACTAGTGGATTCAAGTGAGTGATGTCCAATCAGATGTGGGATCAGGGCGAGGCTCAAGGCTTTTTTCCTTGGGCCCATGTACCTGAGGCTTTTTTCTTGGGTCTGCCGGTAGAGAAGCGATGCCCCCACATGTATCGCGATCTTAATGAGAGTCAAAATACGACCATTATAATGTTCAAGAGAGAACGTAATTTAATACATTTGAAATATACTCAAACAGTCCCTTTTCCAAGGAAAATTCACCCTAGAAGCCATGATTAATTAATTGATATGGAGACCCACCTTATATTGTGAGTTTTCTTTGGCAAATTCAACATATCATGTAACCAGAGTTGGACACTAACCTACTTTAGTCTCTACAACTGAATTATAAGATAATAAAAAATATCCAAGAGAGATTCAACATTTGTGGTTTCACTTGTGTGGAGAGAGTAGCTAGCACTCTACTCACCAATAAGAGAATAACAAAATAAAAATAAAGATAAAAGAGGACAAATTCGAATATGAAAAATACCCACGCTACTCACGAGTCCTTCCCCGCATTTTTGTGGGTCGAGCCAATTATGCGAATACAAGAGGACTTCTTTGCAAATTAATAGATACTGCCTAGTTCTCATCTCATGCCGTAAACCCAGTAAGTCCAGGCAGGCAGGCACCCTATCTTCACTTTTCTCTCCAGTTCGTCTTCTTCTTCAAAGAGAAGGGGCAAAAAAAATAAAAATAAAAATAAATAAATAAATAAAAACCCTCGCTGAGCTACTCAATCAATGGCGTCGGTGGCGAGGCCGTCATCTCCCAGCTCACTCCAGCTCCGATTCGGCCACAGGAGCGTCAGGCCCTCTTCGGTCTTCTTCAAGATTCGGTTCCGCCCCTCGATTCGCCGGGTTCTGCTGGTCTCCGCTAATGGAGGCGACGGCCAGTCGTGGACCGGCAACGGCCGGTCGCAGGACTCGTTCGCCGGTTGGTCTGGATCCGATAACGGAGGAGCCGGCGATTCGAAGAAGAACAAGGGTCCATTTGGAGGTAAGAAGCATTGGTTCCTCTTCAATTGTATCAGTATAGGGTTCGTTCTTGTTCTTTTCCTGAAAAATACGGAACTATTGTGCTTGTTTTTTCTGATTGACTTTGCGAATTTGAGCTGCTTTTTAGTGTTATTTAGAAAATTGCATATTGAACTCTATATCTGAGCTAGAGGCGGCTATTTTGTAGTCAAGAAGTTCATTTCTTCATTTAAATGTGTATTATTTCATCTTTAAGTGTGAGAATTTAAACTTTTTTAATCTTCTTATCAAAATTTCAAGGATTTTGGGCTTTTATTAGAATTTCTGATATCGAGTGAGCTCTGAGGAAAGAAAGAATGGACAACCAGTGCAAACTTTTGACATACTTGATATATCCTTGAATAGATGTTTAGAGATAGCCAGGGGTCAAATTCTTCTGGAATTTCCGCAAGCCATTATAAAGATGGACTTAATCTGAAAATTTTGAATTAGTGCTTAAAGCTCTTCATTTGAAGAAAGCGATTATCATGCTTAATTGAGATAGTTAGGATGCCTGATCCTAGTTTCTGACTTCTTTTTTCTACTTTAATTTAGGACTATACGGATTACTTCCATTAAGATATTCTTTCATATGTAGCCTATGATATACTTTTAGAACCATCTCATATTTGTTTTGGTGAGACTCTACCTTTGCTTAACTTAATTCATTTCTCAGGCTAAGCTAGGTTGTGTTGTCACAATGTACCTATATGTACTGTATGATTGTCATCCCATATAGAAGTTTAACTTGTAAATTGTAACTTATAGGAAGACTGGTAAATGCGGGATTACTTTAGTGATGTTTCAGTTGAAACTCTCATCTTTTTCATTAGAAAAGGAAAAAAAAAAAAAAAAAGAGAAGAAAGGGACCAGTTAGAACTTTCTCTCTGGTGTACACATGCAAAACAAAAGTCCCAAGAAATGTCATACACCATTCTTTTCCTATCAATTTTGGATAGGATTCCTATAACAAATCATTTCTTGTTACCTGTTGGTCCATGCTCTTTCCTTATCCACCTGAATTTAAGACTTGCTTCTTGCTTCATGGTTTAAAGGTAGGTTTCTACATGCCAGCCAATTTATCCGTTAGCCAAAAAGTTGTGTGGCATGATCCTCTTGACCAATAGTTAGCTATTAAGGTTCTGTTGCCATTTTTTTTAGTGCATTGACTAGTCTCTTGGCATCACCCATAGAGGATCAGCAGCTAATTGTAAAAAATGTGTCATTTGTTTTTTGGAGCTTTCTTGACGTCAGTGTTGCCTATTAATTGAACTCATTTCGCTGGGAAAAAGTAATGATGACAACGACGATGATATTACCTAGGAGCCATACCTTCATCAAGTTGAAAATTTGCTATTGATATTTCCGTGACCTTTTTTGTTATGGATCCATTCGCTGGGGTGTAGGGCAAGCAAATTACATTTTCTAGGTTTCCAAGAATGGAACCTTGCAAAATCTACTTGTACAGGAAGTGTCCTAGGTAAAGAGCATATAGTTGATAGAAATGACTAACTGTTATGTTTGATATTTGCAAGTGGCATAAAGTCAATGGACGATGCTATTATACATTTCCAGAATTATTGCAAAGTAATTTAATCAGAGTGTTCATTAAAAACTTATATTCTTGAAAAAACTGACAGGAAATGAATTTTCCAAGCCATTTTGATGAACCCAAGTCATATTACTTTTGGATTAAGCTTTAGGAGAACTTTTTGTAAACTACAAGTTTTGTTCAGTGAGTTTTTGGATGCTCTACTGGAACATAGAGACTGTTTGGCAAGTGGGAAGTGTTTAAAGCCACTTATTTTCACTTCCTATAAGCGAAACAAAAGTGACTTTCTTTGCTAAGTTTTGTTTGTTTATTGGAAAGGTGAGGTGGCAAGGGCTTGTTCAATGGAAAAAGGCTAATCATTTTGGTTCTGCCGCTTTCATATGAAATGATTTTCCTAGGGAAAAGAATTTTGAAAGACTTTTTCATATTCATTGCACCTCATATGAATATTTGAGACCTTTCCTTCAGATGGTTTTCCATCCTTTAAAGCAGAGAAAGTAAATGAAGTTACTTCCCCGTCATACTCAATTTCTTGGCCTCTTTCCTCCAAAAACAGACCCTTGGGCTAAAATATTGATTGGATCTGGGACTATTCTTGGTACTGGTGCATAGAAGTTCCGATTTTTTGTTGGTTATTATTATTTTCAGTTTTGAAGAAACAATTTCTTGTTAAGATATACATTACATGGTATTGGCATTGTTTGTTGATACGTGATATGCTGACTTAAGAGGAGTTGTCATGTTGACCTATTGAACTAGTATTAAACAAGTAAATCTTTTGTCATTTGAACTGCTTTGAACAGTTTAAGTTGGCTTATATCATTGACTAAATTTCTAAAAAGCTAAAATAGTCCTAATTACTAATCTGGTTCTAATTTAGCGGCCCAGTTGAATTTCTCATGAATATTTTTCTGATTTGTCTTAAACTCATTGAACTAGCCAAATTAGCTCGCATCAATGAATATGACGAATGATGTGTCAATGCATGCTTACAATTTGCTGGAGCTTTAATTAGCTCGGGCTACTTATGTAGATGCAGCTTGATTGGATTTAATTCCATTAATCCTGGCTTGTATTAATTAGACTTAGCTTTATGACTGTAATAAGTGCTTATACAGTTTTACCAGATTCATGAGATAGGCATGCGATACACTGCTTTTAATGGGGGTAAAGAGGTAGCCTTAATGTAATCTGTATACTGGGCCATAGTATATTTGGGAGCAATCACTAGGTTCATTTTGATAATTATGCCTGTATTATTTGTATGTATGTGTATGAAGAAGGGCCTGTTTGGTTAAGGGTGGAAGTGAGGAAGTGAGGAATTGAGGAAGTAGTAATAATTCCCTTTGGAACTTGGGATTTGGTTAGTAAGTTTTCCGGTGTTTGGATGTTGTTGGGAAGTGTGGTTTGAAAAATATTTTGTCTTTTCCGGTGTTTGGATGGTAATGTGAAAGTGGAAGTGGAAAAGTTGACCACAAAGTTGACTGTAAAATAATATTAAAATAAAAATTAATTAAGAAAAATAAAAAATAGATTGTGATTAGAATGCAAGTGAGATTTACATGATCAAAAAATTAACTGTTTTGTGCTACAATTTATTACAAATGAGATTTACATGACCACAAAATTAACTGTAGCACTCTGGAAGTGAGGAAATGGTTGTGTAAAAGAGAAAAGATAAAAGGAAAAGGTTTTCTTATTTTCCTTTTCCGTTGTTTGGATAGATAGGGAAGTGAGCAATTATGCTTCCCTATTTCCTTACTTCCGCCCACTTCCTTGCAACCAAACAGCCCCGAAGAGGCATACATATACATTTGAAGACATCTAAGATTAAGAATCATGATAATAAAAACTTTCATCTTTGATTATCCATAAACTAAGCCTTGATCTGATACTTCAATAAATAAAAAAAAAATAATTGAATTAAAATATGATAAGAAATAAGAATTCTAATTACATTAAAAAAACAAAATTCAAATCCCAAAATTTAAAGTCATAGCATAAGTCTCAAAAACCAGAAATTCTAGTGTAAATGACATCAAAGAATTCATTGAATCAATTACCCACTTGTCCTCTTCTTTTTATTCTCAAATAGGGAATGTGCCAAATCAGAATGCACGAACTGGATCTCAATATTATTATTATTATTATTATTATTATTTTTTTGGGGGGGGGCATTATATTAGGTAACGCCGATCTTATATCTTTTGAAAGTATTTTATTTTTTTGTGGTAGAGTATTTCATCCTCTATTTTGGAAGTTATCTTTTCTTAGCTATTATTTTAGCTAAATTTCTTTGAAAGAGCTATCTATTGGACTAAATGTCACAAAAGATATTTAATTAAGATATTCATAATATATTACTCTCAGTTTGAAACATTATATACAAGTAGATATTGTAGTAACTATCATTCTCTTGGTTGGGAGACCTGGGAGGCAAAAGGAAGAGTCTGATGTGTATGAATCTTTGTTTTTAACAGGATGGATACAAGGTCAGCTCTTATTAGAATTCCTTTGGAATTTCTTATTCTGTGAAAGAACATAAATAGTCTGAAGGTTGAGACATATAATTAAAATCAACCAATCACAAGAATGCATAGGAGGATCCAAGAAATATACCAACTCTGATGGGCCCTTGATGCAAATATGGCAATGGGTGTTTTATTAGTGGAGGAATCACTTGATGAGATCAGAAATCTTAATTATGGCCAACATATATTTTTGCGCAGTTTACTTATATTACAATGTCACTATATCCATTTACGACCAGCCCAGTGCCAACCCCCTCCCCCACGCCAAACACACACAAAAAAAAAAAAAAGAAAGAAAAAAGAAGAAGAAGAAAAACACATGTACCCCCACACCAACAACAAAAGAAAAATACCACACACAAACACACAAAATGAATAAAAGAAGGAAAACAAAGAAAATAAATAAATAAATTTAGACAATAAAAAAGATATTTATTTCCCCGACTAAACCAGTTCTATAATTCATATTAACAAAGAACATAAACAAATAAATTCAAAAATGAAAAAGAAATTTATTTCCATGACTAAGCCGGTTCTACAATTCATATTGTTTCATACTTTGATCAGACTTTTAAGTATTGTGTGGTCTCTTTTAGAACATAAAAGAACTGTAAACGTTGTGAATCTGTAAATTGTGTCAGAGAAAGAGAAACTTTTTATTGTTCACTTCAGTTGAAAAAAAAGCGAGGATATGTGTTTTTCTGAATCTACTCGAATTGAGATTACATAGATCAAATTATAGAGTTGGTTATCTTACCCTAAAAAAGGAGTTGGTTTGCATCAAATTGACTGTTTCTGTTGCAAATATTTAACACCAATGTGATATATACTGTTATTATCTCCAAAAAATGGTAATATTTTGGTATGGTGACAAAAATTCTATTCAGAATTTTCACTTTTTATTGTGGCCCTTTGGTCAATATTGTACAACATGTTTAGATGGTTTAGACATTGATAAATGTTTTCTTTTTCTTTTTTCAGTTGCTTGTTTTGTTAGTCATGGTTTTAGGTTTTCCTTTGCAATGTTTTAATTTTTAAATTTACTCAGTTAGCTCTATTTAAGAGAAACAATTCTGTTGATTTGATGTATGGGTTACAATGTATTGGTTAGACCATAATTTTGATACTAATATTGCCGAGTAAAAGACCAAGGATCACATAAACCATGTGGGACAAAGAATTTTTATAGGTAGACCTGAAGAAATAAATTATTTTCAGCCTAGAGATGAGGAGATTGGATGGTGTTTGTAATTAGTCTTATATCTGCTAGTCTTTCTTTTGTGCTTTGACCATTTCCCAGCCATTCTTCAAGAAATATTTAATACATGAGATGCCTAGCTAAAGTTTCGAACCATCAGCTGAAATCAAATGATTTCTTTATCCATCTTGTCAGATGTTTAAAGCAAACAAGGCTCTCTCTCTCTCTCTCTCTCTCTCTCTCTCTCTCTCTCTCTCTCTCTCTCTCTCTCTCTCTCTGTTAATGAAGAAATAAGGACGGATGTCTGTAGTTGATCAGTTGGTCTTCTATTTGCTAGTATCTCTCTAGTGTTTTTGACCATATCCTGGCCCTTCTTTAAGAAATTTCTAATACATGAGATGCCTAGCTAATGTTTAGAAGTTTCAGCTGAAATCAAATGTTTCTTTATCTATCTTGCAGATTTTTAGAGTGAACAAGGTTTTTTTCCCCCCTTGTTAATGAAGAAATAGTATTCTATATCAAACTGCTATTTGTCATATTCTGTAAACCCATGCCTAACTGTTAAGTTTTCAAGTTTTTGGAGTACTAATGACACTTCTCTAGTAGTCTACTTACAGGAATGCTGGGAGCTGGACTTGCTGGAGTCTTTTTTACTGCTGGAATTGCATTTGCATCAATGTCTCTAAGCAGTAGAACTACGTCAGGTATCAAGTGTTACCTTTTCCTTTAAATATTGTGCATTTCATTCTATATCACTTGGCTAAAACATCAATTATTCATACAACTTTTTGATGAGGGCATCACGCCACTGAGACGACGGTTTTGATCGAGTCTATTCGACAGAAAACGACTTGTTGTATTCTTTGATTTTAACTATTTTATTTATTTAGTTTATTTGCTTCAGTAGTATTTCTTTTGTGTGAGCGTTTAGTACCACATCGGTTATTTCCTAAAAGTACTCATTTTGTAAAGCCTATAAAAAGAGCCCTAGGACTTCTCTTTGAATTATTATTGAATAATTAAAATTCTCAAATTTCCAGCTAAATTCTTGAGATTTTGCTCTTGAGTTCTGAGTGTGAAGCCCATGTAAGGGATGGAACCCCAAAATTCTATCTAGATTTTTAATTCAAATTTTAAACCCTAATTTCAAATTTGAAGGTGATTACAATCTAGATTATTTTACATTAATTTGGTATCAGAGTTCCAATCCCCTTTAAAATTTTTCTTTCCCTCTCCTAAAACCCTAGATCTAAATCAAACCCTAGATTTATTAAAAAAGAAAAAAAAGAGAAAAACAAAAAACAAAAGCAAATTTTTTTTTTCAAAAGTTCATGTTCGTCTTCTTCCCTCTCTCACCCATCCCCTGTGAAAGGCCCGCCGCCACAAAACTCGACTTTAGTCGTCCACTACCCCGCAGCCTGCTTCGCTCTCTGCCTTCACCGCTGACAACTACCCCGGCCTCCTCCTCCCTCGTCGCAACTCCATTGTCTTCGCTGATCCCCGCCGCTTCGATAGGCGCCAGGATGCTCTGATCCTCCACCTTGACTGCACATCCTTCGTCTTCACTGCAAGATCCCCCAACGACCACTGCAAGATCCATCTCCGCCGCCGAGTTCTGACTCCATCGAATGCCCTGGATCACCGCCGCTGATAAAGAGCTCCATCTCCTCTCGCCCTGTAGATCCAATAGAGTCGCCGCCGAACCCCTTCGCCGGTGTCACCCTCGTCATCGTCGTCGTCTTCTTCAACGCCTTCGTCATCAACCACCATCACTAGCAACCGCCGTCGCAAATCGCCTGTAGCAGCTCAAAGGAGTGGGATGAAGGGTTGGTTGGATTTTGGGTTTAAGTTTTCTAACCCGTAAAGAACCCGGCCAGCTTGCTGTAGACCTGACTCACACTGCCCAGCCGTTCAGGAGCCGGCTCACGTGCTGACGTCATCGACTAAATCCCTGACGTCATCAACTGAGCGAGTCGACCCCAAGCCGCCAGCCGACGATTGGAGCCGAGCCAAGCCGACCCGGAGTCGTCAGCTCAGACCCGAGCTGATCTGGACCCGCAGCTCAGGTCCGAGCCGACACCGACTCAGCCGAGTCTACTCAGCGAGTTGAGCTTGAGTCAACTTGACTCAGTGAGCTGGGCTCAGTTCAGACATAGTTTAGCTACAATTCAGATCTTCTGGAGGCATTCTGAGCTTGTTTCAAGCCTGAATCAAGCCGTTCTCGAAGCAGCATTTTCGTAGAGAGCAATACTATGCGTCTACAGCCTTCACATCTAGGTTCGAGCTTCGATCGCCTCCCCAGTAATTGTTGAAGTTTCTGTTCATTATTCATGTCTCTTAAGATAGTTAGCTCTTTCAATCTGTCATAAGATCTGACTGCTGCCCACTAAATAGGGAGTTTGTGTGATTTTGACCTTGAGTGAAAACCTAAATTGATATTAATTGTGCAACTTAGTTAACTTGAATTTGTGATCACTTGAACTGATTTGAAATTTACTGTGTTAGCACGTGTAGTTTAATCACTGTTCCTACTTTACATTTTTTTAATCACGTGCTAATCAATAAAGTTTAGAGTTGGTATTATTTGTCATTAATCTAATCTCTGATTTCTTCTGCATAGTATACATCTCACCTTAGGGTAATACTTAGGATTACTTAGAACTTGCATGCCAACTAGAAGTGGTAGAACCTTTTCAGTAGACGAGACCTTTGCACAAATGGATCCTAACCTTAAGGATGCACTTAACGCATTCATTGCTAGGATGGACCAGATGGATCGACGATTGTAAGAGTTAAGAGACCAGACTAATGCCAATTGTAGGGATCTAACCACACGACTTGAAAGGTTAGAAGCCAATCGAAGGAGAACCACAAAGGAGAATGAGTCTCGAAATAACAGTAAGTCACTCAGACACTCAGGCGTGAACGAGCTCAACCCAACAATACAGAGGACCCAGATGCCCAGTGTATCAAAAGTGTAAAAGCCGATGCTTCTTCTTTCAACGGACGCTTAAACCCTCAGGCTTACATAGATTAGCAAACCGCTACTTTCGTTGGCAAGATATGTCCGAGTCTAGCAAAATTTGATTTGCCATGATGAAACTGGCCGACAAGCCAAACAATATTGAAAAAACCTTGAAAGGGATGAGGTATAGAAGGGATGATCCAGTAGAGACTTGGGAGGGCATGATAGAGAAGCTTAGGTTGAAATACATTTCACCTTCCTTCAGTCAACAATTACTGGACAAGTGGAATAGACTGACTCAAGAAAATAAATCAGCCACTGAATACATCTTTAAGTTTGATGAATATTTGAATCGGTGCGGTACAATCAGTGTTTTAGTCACCGACATTTTTGAAATGTCGGCCGGCATTTCGTTTTCAAGCCCTTATCGCCACGACATTCCCACCCTCATTTGAAATGGCGTTTTGGAAAATGTCAGCCGATATTTCAGGAAAAATTCGATATGTCGGCCGACATTTCAGAAAAATGTCGGCAATATTTCGGGAAAAACCCAATATGTTGGTTGTTCTTGGAAGTTAGAGCAATTGAGAAATTTCTACAATGAGTTAGTGAGTGCAAAATGTTAAGGTAAGTATAACTATCCTAAGCATATTTACGTAATTTTTCATAAGTTGTGTATGTATTGGATATATATTTGTTATCCGCCATGACGTTCGAAATTTACTAGATGTCCTCAAAATATCTCCGAAATTCAAAATCCAACATTCGATTACGATATCCGACATTTTCCAGTATCCGACATTTACAACACTGGGTAGAATCGACTTTGAATTTCTTGAACATACCTTATCTAGATTTAGGTCAGGTCTTAGGGACGATTACCACTGAGAGCTCATCGCTCGAGTTATCACGACTCTAGAGTAGGCAACTAGCTAGTCACCGATTTAGATGAGTTTAGAGGATGCTATTTTCACCGAACTAATTCTAGGAATAGCTCTAAAACCACAACTGCTAGCAAACCTAACTTTGGTCGATCATTTCTTGCTCCAAACAAACATGCCTCCAGTTCTGCAAGCGTCAAACTAGCAGGTTCTTTGATGTAAAACTGGCAACCTCTGAGAGAAGATCAACTAGTGAACCAACAAAGAGTAACCCACAAACCCAGTGCTATAGATGTTAAGAGTATGGACATCTTGTCAGTCAGTGTCAGAGTCAAACCAAGACCTTTTTAGTAGAAGTCCCCATTGAAAGTGTAGTAGAAGAAGATTAAAAGTGGTCGTGCACTAACAGGATGATGACTCGAGTCTCTGCCAAAGAGAGTGAATTCAATGGCTGCATTAGAACTTTAGGAGAGACAAACCTAACTCCTAGTGTAGACAGAGCCCAACTTGGAGTAGTCAGGTGCACATTAGCGCAGCCCGAACAGGTCAACACTGGAGAAGAACTACCATATTTCAAACCCACATAAAAATTAAGAACAAGAGCTGCAAGGTGATAATGGATAGTGACAGTTGTATCAACGCTGTTGCGTCAAAATTGATCACTGTTAGAGATATCAGGAACATGTAAAAATTTTTTCAAGACAAAAGAAAAACATGAGAACACAATAAAGAAGCACCAGTAGATCGGATAGGCAAACCTGTCCCGTTACCCCATGCGAACTCTGTCAGGTCGAGTGAACCGCCAGATTCGCCATGTCAGCCGTTAGGTGATGAGTGGCTTCAGAGTCAACACACCAGTTGGGATCAACTGGACTATTCTTATAGGAGTAGAGGAGAGCAGCTGGACTATTCACATATTTCACATGAGTCACGTGTTGTCATTGATATCTCTAACAATCACCACTTTAGGATGAAATCGGTGAAACATCCAAATCCCCATAAGGTTTCACGTGTGAGCTACTTTCTATCGTCAGTTCATCAAAAACTTTTGCGCTATCATGGCACCAATAATCGACTGCTTGAAGAATGAGGAATTTCAGTGGACTCCTGCCAACACCAAGACTTTTAAGGAAGTGAAGAAGTTGATGACTGAAGCTCCTATTATGCGTGTACCAGATTTTTCAAAAGTGTTTGAAGTAACATGCGATGCATCAGGGCTTGCGATTGGTGGTGTGCTGAATCAAGAGAATCATCCCGTTGCCTATTTCAGCGAGAAGTTAAAGTGACACCTGATAGTGATACTCCACATATGATAATGAATTTTATGTGGTTGTGCAGGCTTTACGCTACTGGAGACATTATCTGCTACCACAAGAGTTTTTGCTGTATTCAGATCATGAGGCGCTGAAATGCCTCAACTCCTAAAAGAGGTTAAATGCAAGGCACAACAAGTGGGTGAAATTCTTCTAGGATTATACATTTGTCCTCAAGCACAAGGCGGGAGTTGAAAACAAGGTCGCTGATGCGCTCATCCGACGAGTGATGATTTTGGTAGCTATGAGCACAAAAGTGACATGATTCGAGAGATTGAGAGAGGAATGAGTCATGTCCTGACTTGGAGAAATGTCACGTCACGGACAGTTTTGATCGAGAGATGGATGGATTTCTGTTGCAAGATGAATATCTGTTTAGATTCCATAAGCAATGCATTTCCCGATGTTCCTCAGGCATTTTCTCTCTTGAGAAATACATGTTGGAGGTCTCTGGTTGGACACTTCGACTGGAACAAGACAATCGAGGCTGTTGAACATAGATTCTACTGGCCGAGATTGAAGAGAGATGTTGCTAAGATCGTTGGTTAATGTCACACTTGTTAACTGGCCAAACAACAAAAACAGATGGTCGACTCTACACTCCTCTCCCTGTACCCAGTTGTCCTTGATAAGACGTGAGCTTAGATTTCATACTAGGATTACTAAAACCACAGAAAAGACATGACTCTATCTTAATAATGGTTGACAAATTCTCTAAAATGACTCACTTCTTTTCGTATTCCAAAACAGATGCATTCCGAGTAACTGTCCTTTTCTTTAATCATGTTGTCAAATTGCATGGGTTGCCTAAAACCATGGTGTCTGATAGGGATGCTAAGTTAGTTAGCTATTTTTGGCAAACACTGTGGCCTAAAATGAGAATCAAGCTGAAATTTCGGCGGCCTTTCATCTGCAAACTGATGACAAACTAAAGTAGTCAGTAGAACCTTAGGAAATCTCCTCAGGTGTCTCATTGGAAAAATTTAAAAACTTGGGATCTAATCTTGCCTATGGCCGAATTTTCATAAATAGTTCTATCAATAGGATGGATGGAGGTAATACGACAAGATATAGAGGCTAAAGGTCTTAGTGAAGGGATATTGCTTGATAGGAATGAGTGGAGAAAGCTGATCCATTTGTCCTATCTGGCGTAAATCTCTTTTGGTTCATGTAGCCTACCCCAAATACTTGGGACAAATGGCTTAGTTGTTGTTGTTGTTGTTGTAGTTCTGTCAATAGGACTACAGGTCTTAGTCCATTTGAGATAGTAACTGATTTTAAACCTAGGCAGCCAATTGATTTAGTTCTCATGACTCATAATCATTCTAGGGTATTAGACTCTACATCTGCATTTACATCTCATATACGGGTATTACATGAGAAAATCAAAGAAACGACAATGAAAAATAATACTGATTATAAAGCTTCTGCTGATTTATATCATATATTAAGGACATTTAATGTCAGTGATTTAATGTCAGTGACTATATGATGGTCCGTCTGAGACCTGAACAATTTTCTCTAGGAACCGTGAAGAAGTTCCACGTGCGAAGCGTAGAACCATTTCAAATCCTCAAGAGGATCAATTCAAATGCTTATGTGGTGAACCTCCCACCAGACTTTGACATTAGTTGTACTTTTAATGTTGAGAATTTGGTTCCATATAGAGGTATTTTTTTATACTCTTTCTGATCCATTCATGGATGAGCCTACCCAGGACCTTTCTGAGAGCCCCCGACTACCTCCACTTCCTCCAAAATTGCCCCATGGAGCAGAAAGTATAGATTCTATCTTGGATGATCAGACTGTCTCTATTAGAGACGGAGGAACGTGACGCTATCTTATTAAGTGGAAAGGAAGACCTGAGTCAGAAAATTCTTGGACTACTGAGAAGGATTGTCGACAGCTTGATTTTGAATTATTGGAGCATTACCACAGCCAGCAGTAGCTCCCATCACACACTCAACATGGTCGAGTTTTTTTCCACCCCGAGGGAAATGATGAGGGCACCACGCCGCTGAGACGACGGTTCGATCGAGTCTATTCGAGATCCAAAAAATGACATGTCGGTTTTAGCTATTTTATTTATTTTAGTTTACTTGCTTCAGTAGTATTTCTTTGGTGGTGCATTTAGTATTACATCAGTTATTTTTTAGAAGTACTCATTTTGTAAAGCGTATAAAAATGGCCCAAATACTTCTCTTTGAATTATTATTGAATGATTAAAATTTTCAAAATTTTTAGCTAAATTTTTGAGATTTTGCTCTTGAGTTTTGGGTGTGAAGCCCGTACAAGGAGTGGAAGCCCAAAATTCTATTCAGATTTCCAATTCAAATTTTAAACCCTAGTTTTCAAATATGAAGGTGATTGCTATCCATATTGTTTTACATCACTTTTGCTCCTATATGGTTCTCATCAGTTTGGTTAATTTGTAAGATCTTAGAGCAATGTTGCTTTCTTTGTGTTGATGTGTCTTCATTCTTTGGAGGGCTCACAATGTACCTGTACCATTGATTTATGTGCTCTGTTGAATATGCTTCTGGATATTTTGTGCCAGCAGGAGTCAAACAGCAGATGGAGCCACTAACAACTGAACAAGAAGTGGCATTAACTTCTGATGATCAGACTGCGAAAGTTGATCAAATCAGGAATGAGACTAGCGTGATGCTACCAGACAACCAGAGCAAGATAGATTATAGCAATTCAGAGTTCCAGACAGGTATAAACAAGGACCTTTTTTCTCATACAGAAATTACTGAAGATTCTCCTGGGAGTGGCCTTGATAATATTCACCATTCAGAGACTTCACTGATAGAAAACACTAAATCAAATGGCAATGATGTTGATGCCAATCACATCAGTCAAGATGATCTGCAAATCGGTACAGATGTCGATGGGATTCCTGTACCCTCTACCTCTAGTCCCATCTCACCTGAATTCTCTTTACGTGATGATGTTGACTCTTCCCTTGATGCTTCTCATTTTAAGGATTCACATAATGCCATGTCTTCTGATTCACCGGACTCAAATATCAAACATGACCCAAATCAAAGCACTGCCAATCATGTTGACCTGCTCTCTTTAAGTGCTGATTCAACCACTCATATCAATGACCACCCGGAGGGAAATTTAAGTTATGTTGATAGACCTTTGGATTTCTCAAGTGAATTTGAAGGTCAACTTCAAAGTAAGCCACCAACATCTAATCTTATTGATTCAGATGACATTGTAGATTCACCGGATAGCACTGCAGAGAGAGTGGATGCTGCATCTGCGGCTTTAATAAAAAAAGATTTTGAGCATAATGATATGCTGCAGCTCCCTGCTGAGGCTAGCACTTTAAATCCTTCAGTTCATGATATTCTTAAAATTGTCTCATCTGTTACAATCTCTGGGTCCGATTTCGATCAAAATGAAGCAACGATGCTTCCAAGGGAATCCATTAGTTCTACTGAAGGCCATATATTAGATGACAATGCCTTGTCTGTAGCATATTCTGCTGAGGTGCTTGTTGATCCCAGTGGTAATGAACCTGATATAAGCAGTATTAGTCAAATTGGTAGAAGCTCAACACCCGAGTCAGCGGTGCCGGAGAAACCCATCTCCTATGCGGGCATACCTGCTCCATCACTCGTCCCTGCAGCTCTGCAGGTGCCTCCTGGAAAAGTTTTGGTTCCTGCAGTAGATGACCAGGTCCAGTGCCAGGCATTGGCAGCCTTACAAGTTCTGAAGGTACCTATATATACATACTGATGAACTGACTGTTTTACAAATTTCTAGAAGTTCTTCCTTCTTAGTTATATTACTTCTTCACCTTAGTCTTCTGGTTACATATGCTTTCTATGTTGTATTATTCAATGATATTCTGACATTGTGTCAAATGGCAACGAACAATCCTTGCTGCATGCTATATGGTTTTAACAGACATCACATTCTATGGAAAGAAAATGTTTAAAAGAGTCCTTGCAATCTAAGTAATTGTTTGTTTTATATGTTTGGTTTTGCAGACATTAGCTCCTAATAATTATATTTGTTTACTCATCTTCTTTAGTTCCTTTCCACATAAGGCCGTTATTTCTCTCTCATCCCTGAAGACAGTTTATCAGACAATAACTAACTAATGACAGAAACACAAGTACTGGGGCAAATAAAGGTAAGGGATATGAAATATCAAGAAGCATACATGACAGTCTGAGATGCTTGTTCCTTAAAACCAAAGCGAGAACCATTTGTAATTAAAATTACATTAGTATGAATTGTATACCTTTTGTATTATGGGTGATGGCTGTAATGCAATTGCAAGAAAAACCAAAATGGCACCCATAACGATCTATGAAGTGTTTTGTTTAGGCAGACTTGAGGAATATTCATGATTTATTGGTACCTGTAAGGTAAAAAGTTTTAGAAACTTGTATTCTCATGTGATTTCCACAAAACACCTCGAGGTTGCAATCCTTCCTGCTAGCCACCTTGATTTGTTGTTGACTGTCTGCATATTGTGTCTGGTCTTATCTAAAACAATCACTATAACAACTGTACTGAATATAAAAAAAAATAAAAGAACAAACATTTTCCTTGAAGTTAGGTGTACTTTTTTTTTAAAAGAAAATAGTAATTCATGAATATTTTTAAGCTAAGCAATAAAAATTAGCAAAAGCCAGAAATCCTTCAGGACAGATTAAACTACTCTAAAAGGGCATGAGCACACAATCATCTTAATGATAGATACAAACTATGTAATTTCTACAGCGGTGACAAACTTTACAATCTTGCTATGCTTTTTAGGTTAGAATGTGGGGCAACTGAAAAGCAAATAAGTCTGAAAAATGTGTGTTGAATTGAGAATGTTGAGATAGATGCATGAGAATATGCTAAATATAGGATTGAAATGGGTGCATCTCTAAGAAGTTAGGGGTAGGTCCTATTGTGGATAAATGAGGGAGAATCGGTTGAAATGATTTGATTATGTGCCACAGATACCTTAAGTTGGTTTAATAGTGATAGTGTCAAAAGTTGATGTAGCAACATCATCTTCAGTGATAAACCTAATCCCCACGAGATGCTGCAAGTTTTGTGGGTTTATCTTTGTTTTTCTTCTGTGTAAACAGCTGAATATATTTTATTTAGTGAGGTCACTACAAGTTTGAAGTTGCTTGTCAAGAACTCATGTGTTGCTAAAGAAGTTATTCAACTTGAGAAACTAATCAATGCTTTCTGGAATTATTCCAACGAGCACTTTGAAGATTTGATGCTAATATCCATTAAAGGAAAGGTGTAAGATTCTAATCTAATCTTGAAGTACATTCTTTGGATGTGGCAGCTTCTAAAGCTCTATTTTCTTCCTTACATTTTATCGGGGAAACTTCTTTTGACGTTAAGAGTATCCATAGGGTTCCTTTGTATATCTATGAATTTGTCTATGAGCAGAGGCTCCTTTCATAGTATGTGCTAGACCCTTAGGAAATTCCTTTATATATAGAGGGACAGTGCTTGTGGGTTTTCAGTATGGACCTAGTGGTATCTCTTTCTCTCATCCCCTTGCTTTGCAAGCAAATCTTTACAAGAAGGTTGCATAGGTGGCTTGCTTTGACCTCAGACTTGTCCTTCAACATTTGGGAATTAATCAATTTGGCTCTTTGTGTTTTCATATTGTCCCTTAGAGTTGTAATAAATTCTGTACACTTGGTCTATCATCTTCCCTTTTTTCTAGCATCTTCCGAAGGGAATTTTTGATAATTGCACCTTAATTTTTTTTCCTTTTGGGGGAAATAATTGCTTCTTACTGAATGAGGTTAAACTACAAGACCAATAAGGTAGGTTTTTTATCTCCTCATTGCCCTTATAGGATTTATCGTTAGCCCTTATTGACATAGTTTCCTTGGCACCAACTCCAAGATTGAATGTGAGGTTGATATCCTGTCATACAATTTGGTCAACCTTTCATTAGCCTTGTGCTCCGTTACATTGACTAATTTTGATGGAAAAATGCAATTAGACCTAATTCATCTTCGCATGTGATTATGAAGAACTTGAGGCAAAATAATTTTGTCTTGTCTGATTCATGCATGGATCGCAGCAGGGGTTCAAAGATCGCACCAAGAATGTTCACTTGGAAGGGGAGGTTCATCACTTGGAAGGGGAGATTCACATGGAAAGCTTTATCCTGGTGATTTATTTTATCGCTTAACTTGCTCTATAGCATACATGGGTTAAGACAGTTTCTTCAAAGGTAGATCTGAATTCTGAAAAGGAAGGGCTGCATATGTGGGTGAACTATGGCTGTCACGCCCTGCTTCCCAGAATACGCGGAAACGGAGTCGCGACGAAAGTCGGCGATGCATATACACGAGAAAAATACCCCACGCATATATGCTAAGCCTAAAGTAACCTGAACAAGCTATATAATCACTATAATAAATCAATATCACTGCAATGTTACATATAAATATCCACACATGATGACATATGAAAAGGAAATGGAATAATCATGAGTCAAATGCATAGAATCATGAAAGCGATGGAATAAAGAAGAGACAAAAAATACTGAGAAAAGATGATCGAGTAAGAGAGAACTCTGGCTTCTCAAGATGTCTGTGATCCTCTCCAAATACCTGATCAGTAATAAATAGCCACAGATCTGAATATGCAAATCCAGGGAGTCAGAACTCCTAGTGAATGTATAAGAATAAACTGGAAAGTGCGTGTACATGTAACATTTTGTTGGAACATATTTCGATGAAGACTTTGTGAAGCATTTCATTTGGAGCTCTAACACACGATGAATCAAGAGTTCTACATGATCAAGATGTCCCAAAGAGAGTTGATATGATGTATTTTGTAAAGATGAAATAGCATGTAAAAAGCCTTGACACACACACACACACCATATCAATGTCCATTAGTCGACTAATACCTATGTCAAGTCGACTAATAACATGTGTAGTCGACTTGACCCAAACCCCTAGTCGACTAAGTCTTGTGTCAAAACAGACCCAACTCTCTGTTTCTGCATTAGTCGACTTAACAGTCAATTCTAGTCGACTAATATCAAAGTGTAGTCGACTAACCCTTTCCCCTAGTCGACTAATAACTGGTCCAGTTGACTTATAAGTAGTTGCAGTCGACTTGAATCAGTTATACAGAAAACTGTCAGTCCAACGTTCTTGACCTAGTCGACTAATACCCAAACCTAGTCGACTAATAGTAGGAAATTTGCCTAGGCTAGTCGACTAACTCTAAAGGCAAGTCGACTATAGGCAGTTTCTGACTGTTGGACAGTTTTCGTTATCTGGTCTTTTGTGCAACGAATTCCAACGTTTCTATCATTTGAATTGCTCCTGTAACTACCCTAACTTACCCTAGTCTTCAGCTATATAAAGGGTAGTTAGTCCAAAGGCCAAATAACAAGAAAAATCTTCAGTTTTCCAAAGCCAAAATTCTGCAAAAACCTGAAAACTGATTTCCAACTTCTGTTCTTCACCAAAAGTCATTTCCATTGTGAAGTTCTCTGAAGTTTCTCCTATACTAGACCTTGTCCACGTTCATACACAATACCAAGGCTTATAGGAAAGTTGTAATATTCAAAGCAAGCATTGTACACGGGTGGCTTCTTGGTGTAGAGGCAGTTGTACAAGGTGAAGTGTATTCTCTTGGTGGAAGAGAAGGTGTTCTCTTAGATGTAGAGAAGGTGTACACATTTGGCAAAGGGGATTTGTCAAGTGGTGTGCATGGTTGTGATTTTGGGTGTACAAAATCAAGGATAAAGGAAAATCTCAAGCGGGTGGCTTGGGACTGGATGTAGGTCACAAGGACCGAACCAGGATAAATCTCTCTTGTTTGCGTTTGTCTATTTTCTGAGATTTATTTTCCTTTTTGCAAGTTTATTTATTTGCTTAACGTTAATCCTTCTTGTTTTAGTTTTGTGTTGACTTGGGTATTTTTAGATCCATAATTGCCAACAGAGATAGTTCCGCATTTGACATTCATCATCTCTCGGGGACCAACAATTGGTATCAGAGCGGGTACAAGTCAACAACAAAGATGGCAACGGAGTTTTCATCATCCTAATTCAAGGAAGGACATTCTACACAACGTCCACCGCTATTTGACGGATCCAACTACAACTATTGGAAGTGTAGAATGAAGATCTACTTGCAATCGCTCAACTACGAACTTTGGAACATCGTAGAAGCATCATACATCAAGCCAACAACCAACTACAACGCTTGGAGTGAAGATCAAAAGAAGAACGCGAACCTTGACGCCAAAGCAATGAATGCCTTGTTCTGTGCCTTAACCAAAGAAGAGTTCAACAGAGTGTCAACAGCCACTTCTGCATATCAAATATGGCATACTCTTCAGGTAACACACGAAGGCACAAGTAAAATTAAGGAATCTAAGATATCTGTTCTTGTCCACAGGTTTGAATTATTCAAAATGGAGGAGAATGAAACCATATCTGAAATGGTTACAAGATTCACCGACATCACTAATTCCTTAGCATCTCTTGGAAAGGACTACACCCAAGTTGAATGAGTTCGTAAGATCCTTCGTGCACTCACACCAGAATGGGAGAAGAAGACAACCGCAATTGAAGAAGCCAATGATCTCTCAACCTTGTCGTTAGAAAACCTAATCGGTAATCTAATGGCATATGAAGTGCAATTGGAAGAAAGAAAGAAGGAGGAACGACAACACCGCTCAAAGAAGAAAGAACTCGCCTTCCATGCATCCTCCGACACGGACGATTCCAATGACGATGAAGAGGAGATGGCAATGCTTTCAAAGAAATTCAGGCGCTTCTTAAAGTAAGGTAAATTCAAATGCTTTAATTGTGATAAACCAGGTCATATGAAGATGGATTGCCCTTTGCTCAAAAAGAAAGATAAATACAAGAGCAAAAAGTTCAGAAAGAAGAAACACTATGAAGCATCATCAGAAAACAGTGATTCCTCATCTTCTGATGAAAAAGAATCCACTGAACGTGTCAACCTATGTTACATGGCCATAGAAGATGAAGAGGTATCATTTTCTGAACTTTCTGATGCATTTCATGAATTGTTTATTGATCTGAAAAATGAAAAATTGAAAAATAAAGTTTTATCAAAAAAATGAAAAACTTTTAAAGGAAAATTCATGTTATGCTTTACAAGTATCTTCTATAAATTCTCAACAAGATGAGTTTGAAAAAGTCATATCATCTTTGAAAAATGAAAATGAAAAGTTTATAAAAGAGAATATTTTTCTGAAAAAGGAAACTGAATCTTTGAATAAAAGGATTTCTATTTTAGATAAAGATATTTCAGTTTTCAAAAAGAAATATGAAGATCTTTTGCAAAATGTGACTAAGTTCAATAAAGGAAAAGAAAAATTGAATGATTTATTATCTTTTCAGAAGTTGTCACATGATAATCATTATGGTATTGGATATAATGAAAAGTCTTCATATGTTAGTAATCCATATGTGAAAAGAAAGTCTAATCATGTTTCAAAAAGAATTAAGACAGTTTATATGGATTCCTAAGAATTTAAATTTTCATGATAAAAATACATATATTACTTCATACATTCATGATATATGTGATTCTTGCAACTATGTGTATACTAACAGGTGGAAACCAAATTCTAAATGGATTTGGACTCCTAAAGGTTAATATATGTTATTTTATGTTTGGTACCATCTAACGTTTATCTTGCAGGTACCATGTAAAAATTGATAAGAACATATATATATATATATTTACTAATATATTTGTTGCAGGGGGAGAACAAAGTCTTTTCATATTTGTTATAACCCAATTTCTGCAGGGGGAGGAAAATATAACATATTTTCTGCAGGGGGAGCACTTGTGCACACAAAGCGTCATCATCAAAAAGGGGGAGAATGTTGGAACATATTTCGATGAAGACTTTGTGAAGCATTTCATTTGGAGCTCTAACACACGACGAATCAAGAGTTCTACATGATCAAGATGTCCCAAAGAGAGTTGATATGATGTATTTTGTAAAGATGAAATAGCATGTAAAAAGCCTTGACACACACCATATCAATGTCCATTAGTCGACTAATACCTATGTCAAGTCGACTAATAACATGTGTAGTCGACTTGACCCAAACCCCTAGTCGACTAAGTCTTGTGTCAAAACAGACCCAACTCTCTGTAAGCATTAGTCGACTTAACAATCAATTCTAGTCGACTAATATCAAAGTGTAGTCGACTAACCCTTGCCCCTAGTCGACTAATAACTGGTCCAGTCGACTTATAAGTAGTTGCAGTCGACTTGAATCAGTTATACAGAAAACTGTCAGTCCAACGTTCTTGACCTAGTCGACTAATACCCAAACCTAGTCGACTAATAGTAGGAAATTTGCCTAGGCTAGTCGACTAACTCAAAAGGCAAGTCGACTATAGGCAGTTTCTGATTGTTGGACAGTTTTCGTTATCTGGTCTTTTGTGCAACGAATTCCAACGCTTCTATCATTTGAATTGCTCCTGTAACTACCCTAACTTACCCTAGTCTTCAGCTATATAAAGGGTAGTTAGTCCAAAGGCCAAATAACAAGAAAAAATCTTCAGTTTTCCAAAGCCAAAATTCTGCAAAACCTGAAAACTGATTTCCAACTTCTGTTCTTCACCAAATGTCATTTCCATTGTGAAGTTCTCTGAAGTTTCTCCTATACTAGACCTTATCCACGTTCATACACAATACCAAGGCTTATAGGAAAGTTGTAATACTCAAAGCAAGCATTGTACACGGGTGGCTTCTTAGTGTAGAGGCAGTTGTACAAGGTGAAGTGTATTCTCTTGGTGGAAGAGAAGGTGTTCTCTTGGATGTAGAGAAGGTGTACACATTTGGCAAAGGGGATTTGTCAAGTGGTGTGCATGGTTGTGATTTTGGGTGTACAAAATCAAGGATAAAGGAAAATCTCAAGCGGGTGGCTTGGGGACTGGATGTAGGTCACAAGGACCGAACCAGGATAAATCTCTCTTGTTTGTGTTTGTCTATTTTCTGAGATTTGTTTTCCTTTTTGCAAGTTTATTTATTTGCTTAACGTTAATCCTTCTTGTTTTAGTTTTGTGTTGACTTGGGTATTTTTAGATCCATAATTGCCAACAGAGATAGTTCTGCATTTGACATTCATCATCTCTCGGGACCAACACATTTGAGCAGATTAAAGAATATATATATACTGGAATAATAAATGACATGAATAAAGTAAATAAACAGTAATGTGAATAGCGCACAATAGAGTATGTGTCTATTCAGGTATTCAATCAAGTGTCTATCACGATCTATATATCAAGCGGGTAGAGTCAGTCAGTACTAGAGTCAAATGTCCAATCAGGTCAGGTATAACATCGTGTGTCCAACATACATACATATATCAGGTAAAGACAATCAGTTACCATATATTATTATTTATTATGTCAGTGAACACCAATTGCCACCTGTAATAGACGCATTCCATACTACGCCTATTACACATGTCAATCAGGGTCCTAAGTTATTGAAACTGATCGGTTAGAGACATTGTCCATGCTTTAGGTGGGTTCTGTACATATCCGAGACCACGGCCCAGACTCTTGGCGCTGAATCAGGCCCTACCGCAAGGTAATCAAGGACATGTATAACATGTATAATAGAAACAAGAACAGGACGGGATGCCAGTCACCCCACGAGAACCCTGCAGTGGAACCCTCTTTCGGCTGCGCAACCTATATCCTAGCTCCACCCAAAATACAGACGTTGTCTCTCTTCAATCCCAGTGTAAGTTTAATGTCATTTCATTAGTTTATCAAGATTATTTAATATACATGTTACTTAGGTTACTGGGATAACTCGGTGATAGCCACAGTAACGACGTCAACATGTATAATCAGGATATCGGTATAACAAGATATATAATGTCAGTGAACAGGATACCGGTATAACAGGACATGTAACGAGTATAACATGAGGGTGTTATCGTATACAATATTTTTCCAGCAATTATGGTAACATGGACGATATAGTTATCAGGTAATGTCATGTATAATCAGTCAAGTTCTTTTGGTAAATCATGTCATTCAGGATAAGTAATGACCTGCTGACATGAATAGAATAGTCCGGGCAAAATATTTAGTCAACTCAGATTCTCAAAGTCATTGATCTATCTAAGTCTCAATATATAAAACACATACTCATCTATATCTAATCAATCATCACTATCTAATCTTAATTAAGACCATTATACACTCACTTCCATTAATGTCAAACACAAGATCCAAGAATTCAAGTAACTAGTCAATATGTATATACATGTTACCAGGTCAGGTCAAACCAATCTACGTCTACTCCTCAACCCAAGGTCAACTCCAACTCAATCGAGTCTACTAACAAATCCAAGTCTAATATCTCGTTCTTTTAATCAAGAATCTCTAAATTAATTAATCATCAATAGCTAATCACACTCTCACCTGTTTTACCATCAATAAAAATAATCAAATCTACCGATAATGTCACTCAGATATCAATTCGTATAACTACCATCATGAACCAGTCAAATCCAAGATCTAAATATAATTATAGTTTAAGTTACATCACCAATAGTTCCAATCCCAATCAAGATAATAACTAAGGAGTGGGACATCCTCAAGTTACATGAAATCTACAAAGTCTCTGTACTCAACCTCGATATCAATAAACATCATTACTCAGATAATTTATTAGTGAATATATCGAAATAAAATACTTGCAACTAATAATCCAAAATCAGTGTTATGTGATAGATCAAAATCAAGGTAAAGCATTCTCCACTATGATCAGAACTCAGTTATTATTGATCTCATCTAAATGCGAATCAAGATCTCATGTAAATCTCAAGTTGAACTTTAAGTCCATATATAAATCCAAGCATCAAGATAAATCAATTTTAAGGTAACATCTTATTTAATCCATCTTTATTGTCCAAATAAATACTCGTCTGAAACATCATCAAATAAATGTCTGATAATACCTTAAATAAATCTACAAATATGAATCAGGCTAATCTCAAGATCAATCCAAGTCACAGTTTAAGGTGTACGACAACTAGCCTATAACCAAAAGTAATGATCCTTCATACATGCAATGATATTGATAAACGCTCATATGAACTGACTAAATAGGATGAGCACTTACCGATGTCTTATGAAGGAATATAGGGAAACATACTGGTATAATATATCAGATGGTCATGTGAAATGATAGTAACTGATAACAACAAATAAGAAAATGATGAAAGAGCAAACACTCCCAAATACCATCTCAGTAAATTTTAGTAACATAAGTACACAACAATATAAAATTATTTATCACAAAATTCTTGTTTAACTGAAGGAGGAAAAGAACATTCACCTGAACTCGATTCCAAGTCCAAAGCACTGAAATCATAAGGCCCTGATAAATCTACATGGATCATTTCAATAGAAATTGTTAGATTTTTAAAAGGATATTTTACTTGGGAGTTACAAGGGATTTTAATCTTGATTAATTGGTTTGGGGGTTGAAAATATGGTCCTCTAGGTCTAATAAATTTAGTAGATTTAGTTTAAACCAATTTCTAATTTTGTTGGATTTTTAATAGACTTTAAACTATTAAAATACTTAATGGGTTCAAATTTACTATTAAGAAAAATGACTTGAAAGTGGGAGGTTTGAGTTAATTCATGTTGGTATTTATCTATAATTTTTATCATAGAAAGTAGAAGTGTTGTAGACTATTATTTATATTTTTCTCTATTTTTTTGATATTTTTAGCTAATTACTTTTGTTTGCAAATTCTCTTTTCTCTCTTTCTTCTTTTTTTTTTTTTCTTTTTTTTAATATGTATGTAGAGGCCCAGCCCAGGCCCAGGCCTGGTCTGGAATTTCTCTCTTCTTTTACTTGTTTTTATCTGGGCCTCCTTACAGCCCAGCCCGACTAGACTCGGGCCAGGCCCGACCCGGTCCGGCCTGTTAATATTTTTTTTAGGGGTGTGCACAATGGGCCGGCCCAGCCTGCTGCCAAAAAATTTTTTTTAAATTTTTTTGAAAATCTTTTGTTAAAAATTCTAAAATATATATAAATTAAAATTATGAGTTGGTATATCTTCACATGTATTTTAGTTGAATTTTAGATTGGGTTTTTGATGTATAAAATTATTCATGGAGATCATAGTATATACATGATTTTAATAAACTATTTATATCAAATAAATTTTGAGAAAATTGATTACGTACTTCGATTTGATCTCCCCTAACATGTTCCTCCATCTCTGCACTTCAAAATCCCTCTTGTTCATGCTCCGCTTGAGGAGAAAAGAAAGGAGGTGGGGAGAGTTGGGTCATGATTTTTCTTTGGAGGTAGAAAAAGAAGTAGTTTTGACTCTTTTATAGGTTATTAGGGATTTTAAAAATCAGAATTTCAGTTGGGTTCAAACTGCTTGACTTAGTAGTTTATGATAGGATTAATTAAGGTTATGATTTTAAAAATAATATTTAGATTTGAGTAAGTTAGGATTAGATATGATTTTTGTTAGGATTTAGATTAGGATTATCCTAGATTTATGATTTGGTTTGCTAGGATAAAGATTAGATTATATAGGATTTAGATTAAGTTAAGATTTAGAATTTGAATTAGAGTTAAGATAGGATTATGGGAATCTGGGTTTTGGGTATAGGTTATATTTGCGCTTTAGTTAAAAGAAATAAGTAATATGAAGAATAAGAAAATAGAGAGTGGGCTTGAGGGCTTAGTTTTTAGGCTTAAAGAAAAATAGAAAAAGAAGAAGAAAAGGAATGAAAATAAAGAAGTGGGCTTGGCTCATGTGGGCTTAGCATAAAAAGGAAAAGAAAATAAAAGAAAAAGGAGAATAGGCTGAGCTTATTGGGCTTGGAATGAAAATAATAATACTACCAATAGTGATTAACAATATCATAATAATAATTAACAATAATAATAATTACAATAATAATAACAACAATAGTAATAATTGAAATCAAGAACAACTACCCATCAATAATAATTTAAATAACTAGATATAAGTGATAAGAGTCTACAAGTCATAAATAATAATAATACTAATAATGATACAAATCAAGTTAATTAATAATAATAAGATAATAGGTAGAATCAGGTAAATATTTAAAAATAATAATATGGTATTATTAAATTAGGGATATTACAATGGCTGTCCACAAAAGTATATGGGATAATCCTTTGTCATGGGAGTGATCATATCTTCCCTTGACAGGAAGTTTTAGTTGTTTTATTGACACCTACATCTGAAGTAAGAGAATCAGATGGTGATTGAACACTAAGGCAAGAACTAAGCAAGCATCAATTACAAACTCCAAGAGTACTGGAAACTATTGTTCCATTTCGAAGTCATTTTGCCAAGAAAGCCTCTGAACATCATCATAGATACTAGTATAGCTACAAAGCTTGGCATGTAGGGAGCCTCTTAATTAAATACTGTTGTCGTTTAAATACACAATTTGCTTTCATCACGTGCAAGTTCGTCATTCTTACTCGCCTCCTCTCCTCTAAATATAATACATTTCTATTTGTACAATCACATTGCTGAATTCTTTACTTGCAAACATGGTTCTTGTTACTTCTCTCTGCATATTGAATAAGAATCTTAATCTTAGTAATTTCCTTCTAACTACTTTTACATGCATTGAAACTATCCCAGTCACCCACCACCAGATGGTTTTGGGGCTAAATCTTATAGGTTTCAGTACCTAGATACTTACAACCTCACAATTTTTAACAACATTTTTTGTGCTTTTCCAAAAATATTAAAGCATTAGTTCTGGAAGCTCTCCATGCTTATCTTTTCATACTTTAATATTTACTTATAATGTTTGTTTGCCACACAAAAAATGTTAAAAATCATTTGTGTCCCATCAATTTTCTTTATGTAGGTTATTGAGGCTCATGCTCAACCAGGCGATCTATGTACTCGACGGGAGTATGCTCGCTGGTTGGTATCTGCAAGCAGTGCTCTTTCAAGGTATACTTTTCCCTCCGTTTTGACATATTGAACTGAATCATGTATTCAATGTTCAGCTTCAATTCTTGAATAGTAGATAGATGACAAACACCAGGTTTGGCTTTTAATGACATTTAACTTTTTGGTTTTCCCCTCATAGGAACACAATTTCAAAAGTGTACCCTGCAATGTACATAGAGAATGTAACAGAGCTTGCATTTGATGATGTTACCCCCGAAGACCCAGACTATTCATGCATTCAAGGTGAATACTTTGGACTATAGGAAATTAAGTAGTTTACTGTAGCTGATTCTATTATCAACTTGTCACATTGCAAGAACAGCTTAGCAGAAGCTGGAATAATCTCAAGCAAGCTTTCCAAGTATGATATGAGTGGAACTTCCAGTGGATCTCAGGATTCTTTCTTTTTCTCTCCTGAGAGGTGATATTGCATAAAACCTTTCTTTTATTTTTTCATGTTGTTTCCTAAGAAACATTTCAAATGTGTTTGTCAAACCATTTGCACTGCAGCGCTGTATCACGCCAAGATCTTGTGAGTTGGAAGATGGCTTTAGAGAGAAGACATCTTCCAGAAGTCGACAGAAATGTAATTCGAATACTAAACTTACTTGAATTCCCAATTGTTGTTACTAGTTGAAATTGAAATATTATTTGATTACAAACAATTATCATTTTTTGATGACCAGTATGTGTATAAGTGCTCTGGGTATATAGACATTGATAAAATTGACAAAGATGCTTGGCCTGCTTTGGTAGCTGACTTGTCTGCTGGAGAACAGGGCATCACAGCTCTTGCTTTTGGTATTCTTCTACCTTATTATTATCTTTTTTGAATTCTGAATTGTTATTTCTAAAACAAAACAGTCAATTTATTTAATGGTAATGCTAATTCTATTATCTTTTGGTGTACATTTATAGGTTATACCAGATTATTTCAGCCGAATAAACCTGTCACCAAAGCACAGGCTGCTATTGCTCTTGCTACTGGTGATTTTGCTGAGGTGGTTGGGGAGGAACTTACACGAATTGAAGCAGAATCATTGGCAGAGACTGCCGTGAATGCCCATACCGCTTTGGTAGCACATGTTGAGAAAGAGCTTAATGCTAGCTTTGAGGCAGAGCTTACCAAAGAAAGAGAGAAAACTAATTCTCTTGAGAAATTGGCTGAAGAAGCAAGGCTAGAATTGGAAAGGTTAAAAGCTGAAAGGGAGGAAGAGAATAATACTCTCATTAGGGGGCGTGCTGCTGTTGAATCAGAAATGGAAGTCCTTTCAAGGCTAAGACACGAGGTGGAGGAGCAATTACAAGACCTTATGAGTAATAAGATAGAGATATCTTTTGAAAGGGAGAGGATTAATAAACTTCGAAAGGAGGCAGAAAGTGAGAACCAGGTCATTGTCCAGTTGCAGTATGAACTGGAAGTTGAGAGGAAGGCTTTGTCCATGGCTAGGTAAATTCCCTGCTTCAAAACATAAGTATCTTCATAGTTTTCATTGTTGCATAGTAATGTGTTCTTACTGAGCCCAATGTCTTTGCTGTTCCTACCATATCAGTGACTGCATCGTGCTTTTTCTGAACTTAAGACAACTTCATAGATTTCATTGTCACATATTAGTGTGTTCTTAATTCATCCCTTTCTATTGCTTTGTTTTGTTTTTGTATTTTGGATAACAAATGTTTTTCCTACCATTAGTTACTCATAGTGCCTTTTCTTTTAGTAGTGCATCCATACCTTTCCATCTTTGCTAACTATATAATTTATTGCACTTCACTTTGCAGAATCACATTTTTTTCTGCAATATCCCATGCATAGGATAACGAGTAAAAGATAATAATATTCACTCATATGGATATATGAAGGATTAACAAGCTTGCTCCTTATGGAGAGAGATGCATGAATAGACAACCGATTTCATATTCTTCAATTCCTTTGTTTCTGTTTATTTCAAATATGTAGAATTGCACTGCAAATGTAAGTGAGCAGAAGCATGTCTTGATGAGAGAGATGTAACTTTTGTTGCCGTGTTCCTTGGGACTAGATAAAGGCTAAATATACTGTTTACCATCTTTTTAATTGAATGAAGTGTCACTTAGAGTGACTTGTCAATTTGTTGATGAGTTAGATGTTGAATAGTCAACTTACACAGACAGGGTGAGGCTATTGCTAATAATATGCATACCTAAATGAGGGTAAATTATTTACCTGCAATCCAATAAATAAACACAGAGTCTCCGTTTGGAGGAATCGAAGGATGATAGTTGGAGTGGCTGGAGTTAGGGCAGACCAAAAACCTATGATTTAGTCGGTAGAAAAAGGATACGGTTTCTAGTTTAACAAAGGAGGCGGCCCTTGACAGGGCTGAATGCACTAAAGGATTCCTTTAGCCAAACCCAAAAGTTTTAATAGAGATTTATTGTGGTGTTACTGTTATTTTAAATTAATACATGGAGCAGTTAAATGGGAAGAAACTTGAATGATGTATAATTAACTAATGTACACATAGATGTAAATAATTTACCTGAAATCCAACCAAGCTAATACATGGAGGATGGAGCATTCTTTGAAATTAAAAAAACTTTCATGTAGCCCGATTATAGCAAGTGGCAAAGATTCATAGAAAGCAGCACTGTGGAATTTCTTAATAAACATTAGGCCTTGAGCCGAGGTCAAAATAAGCTAACAGTAAAATTTTAATGTTTAATTTATTTAACAGGGCTTGGGCTGAGGAGGAGGCTAAGAGAGCTAGGGAACAGGCCAGAGCTCTCGCGGAGGCCAGAGACACATGGGAAAGGCATGGGATCAAAGTTGTTGTGGATCCAGATCTCCAAGAAGATGCTTCAACCGGCGTCACATGGCTTACTGCTGGACAACAGCCCCCAGTTGATGAGACAGTAAACAGAGCGGAGAACTTGGTCGAGAAACTCAAGGCAATGGCTGCTGAAATTAAAATCAGGTCCTCTGCTGCTATAGAGAGAATAATTCAAAAAATACTCTCTTTAATTTCTGCTCTGAAGGGCCTAGCATGCAAGGGTTCGAGGTGTGCCATAGAGCTCCAACATAGCATTGTTGCAAAAGCGAGCACATCAATAGACGAGCTCAAGGAAAATGCTTCTGGATTCAGTTCAAGCATCAGTGACAAAGCAAGAAGGGCTGTCGAAGATTGCAAGGAAGGCGTTGAGAAATTCACGCAAAAGTTCAAGACCTAGAAACTGTCTCTGTCTTCTTTTCAAACAGTCCATATGTGCAGTTTTGACGGATTGCAACTGCTGAGACATTCGTTGTTGTCCTCTTGTATTCCAGTGAAAATATAGGACCATAAAGTGAGAATCAGATGGGATTGAAGATTGTTGGATCCAGGTTTCAGAATAAAAGCCCATGACTTGTATTCACTGTGATTTTGTTGACACTACTTCTCTGTACACATATACAAGAAAATTGAGTAATGTTTGAGGGCTGAGTTTATCAGAAAACTGGTAGTGGTGTAAATGATTGAAGCAATAATTGATCTTAAATGATTGGTTCCAATCTTCCAAAATTTCAATTTCTATGCAAGATGATTCAGAGCCATAGTTAAACTTGTAAACAGATCAAATCGGCAACGGGGCAAATAACTTTGGTAATATTGATCTGTGCCAAAAATTTAAGCTGGATACATTAATATGTGGTTAGATCAGAATCTCAATACAGTAATAATCGATCCAAGTCTTTTGTATAGCTGTGTGAGATGATGACTATCACTACATATTAATGGTCCTCTAGAATTGGAGCTTCTCTTGACTCAAATGCAAGGCTTGAAAACTATACACATGGGTCCAAATTTTTCAGGAGCAACTTGATTATATACAAATAATTTAACAAGTTATTAGGATCCTATGTAAATACAAAACATTTGACAGAACTGGCTTCTAAATTTACATTTTTTTTTTCCTAATCATATTAAAAAAAAAAAGTCTATTTCTTTATTTATTTATTAACAAAATGGCCATATGATTTTTGAGGATGCTTGCTAACCTTGTCTTTGTTTTTTTCCTTGCTAGTTTGTAGACTTCGTCCCCCCCCTCTGCTGTAACTGTCAAGTCACTTTCTCTCTGTATATCAGCTCTGGCAAACTCTTCCCAAATGTAAGTCATTCTACCTTCAATCAATAATTTCTGTCCTTTTAATTTCTCTGTATCCATATATTTTTCTTGTTCTATTGGAAAAGGCTTTATTTTTCCCTGTAGTATATGCTTCTATTATGTTCCTTTGAAACTTGAATCTTATCTCTGCAGAGAACAAGTCTGATCCATGATTCTAGATTTCTAGTTCTTTTTCATTTTGCCTTTAATTTTTTCTTCAAATCAAGGGTTCAGTCATCTCTGCTCTCACTTTCCTGCCTCAGCCTCACCATATAACTTCTAGTCTTCTACTGCAACACTTTCTTCAGAATTGAAAAAAACTCTGATTTCTTACAGTTTCTGTCTTCATACTAAAAATTGGATCATACCCTTTTCTTATTTCCTCATTTAATTATTTTGTGTTGTTCCTCCACATATATTTGAGGTGCCCATAACCCCCCTTCCACAGGCAAGTCAACCCACCAAATTTCAGAATCCACATCAAAATCTCCTCTTTAATCCCAAGTCCCAATCCATCAAGATCCATATTCTGTAGTTTAAGTCCATACCCATTTTCTTCAACAATCCAAAATCTCTGTCTCTCTCTTCCAATGTCAGCCCTCTGCTGCCTTCCAGTCCTTGAGGGTGTCTATTGCCTCATTTGCGCCCGCTGGGCCTACAAGCGTTGCCTCCACTCCGCAGGCCACGAGAGCGAATACTGGCCCCTTGCTTCCCCCATTGAATTCACCCCTGTTCCCCGTCTCTGCCGCATAATCCTCTCTGTCCGTGACCCCGATATCGACTATGGCATCAATCCTCAATGGGTGATATGCCGTAAAACCTATAAAGACACCAGGGGCCGTGCTCCTCCATACATGATTTACCTTGATCACGACAACGCTGACGTTGTTCTCGCACTGAGAGGCCTTAATTTAGCCAAAGAGAGTGATTACGCCGTGCTGTTAGATAACAAGCTTGGGCAGAAGAAATTTGATGGTGGGTATGTTCATAACGGGTTGTTGAAGGCTGCTGGATGGGTATTGGATGCCGAATGCGATGTTCTAAAAGATCTGTTAGAAAAGAATCCGAAGTATACTTTGACCTTCACCGGGCACTCCTTGGGCTCGGGGTGGCGGCAATGTTAGCTATGGTGGTGGTTCAGAACAGGGATAAGCTGGGGATTGCAGAGAGGAAGAGGGTGAGGTGCTTTGCAATTGCACCGGCGAGGTGTATGTCGCTCAATCTGGCAGTTAGATATGCCGATGTTATCAACTCGGTTGTGCTCCAGGTAAAAATCCTTTTCCCTTCTGTCTCTCTTTTCATTCTAGTAACTGGTTGCTGCTTGTGCTTTATTATGTGTATTGTCTTCTAGCTCACTTCTATGAGCATGTTTGTTATTTATGATGTATCAAAGTGTCTATAATTCTTCTTCATTGAAAACCATGATTATTTGGGTAGTTATGGTGAAATTGGGTGCAAATGAATGGAAAAGTGCTGGTAAAAATTGTTAAAGTGATGGTACATCAACAAGTTATTTTTAAGGTCAAGTAATAGCTTGGCTCAAGTGCTTCTGTTATTTGTGCATATTTCGTGATTTCTCTCGCTGTTTTCTCCGATTATGAATTTACGAGTGGAAATTGGATATGATTTTCCGATTATATGTATCATCTTCTAGCTCACCGAATAAATTCTATAAGCATGTTTGTTACATGATGTATCAAAGTGCTTATAATTTTGCAATCGTCAAATAATCTTGACGATATAATAATCATCAAATTTATGAGGTTCATTTTTTCAGTTCCATTTTTCTTCTTCTTTGATATTGCTGATAAACAATTAATTCTGATGCAGGATGATTTCCTTCCTCGGACAGCTACTCCTTTAGAAGATATATTCAAGTCCATCTTCTGGTAAAAATGAATCAATTTCCATCTACCAATTTTGTTAATTTTAGAAATTGGAGAACATATAAACTAGTTTTTAAACTTAGCTCAGTGCCCCTACAATACATTGTGTTTGATCCCAAGTGCCTTGCAGCTTCATGTGTCAGCTGCTTTCTGTTTTCAGAGATCAAGGCTGACATGCTCTCTTTTTGACAGTTTGCCATGCCTATTGTGTCTTAGATGCATGAGAGACACATTTATACCAGAAGAAGTCATGCTGAGAGATCCTAGGAGGCTCTATGCACCAGGTCGGGTCTATCACATCGTCGAGAGGAAGCCTTTCAGGTAACAATTTCTTGTGCAATTGAACCGCGCACATTGTTATGATTATGTACATTGTTAGTGTCAACTTTTTTCCTTTCGTATGACAACATACAAATTATCAAGATAGATGTACATGATCGCTATGCCTACATTCGAGCCATCTGATTCTAACCAGAGCATGAAATCATAATGAACAAAACATAAATTGGGGATATTTAGTTCTGGAGTTATAAATTAGTTTTCTTTCTTCTTAAAGATTGTTTCTTTTGACTGATCAAAACCTCAATTTTTTGAAAAAATCTTTATTGTCTTGACCCTGTGTTATTATTGTGAAGATTCAGTTTCCAGTTATTGGTGCCAGTGACTTGCAGTTTCCATGTCAGTCCTATCTCTTTCTGTGTTGAATATCGGATGCAGGTGTGGAAGATTTCCTCCTGTCGTCAGAACAGCAGTGCCGGTGGATGGAAGGTTTGAACACATTGTCCTCTCCCACAATGCAACTAAAGACCATGAAATTGTCTGGGTAGAGAAGGAAGCTCAGAGGGCTTTGGATGTGAGTCCCTGTACTTCTCCTTCGCCCCTTCTTCCTTCTTCGTCTCTCTTTAAGCCCTGTTCAAATACTTATCAAGTAACGCGATTCTCTCGATTTTTCATTTCCTTTATTATCAACCTTTTAGGGCCTGATTAGCTTTGAGGTTAAGTTTTCTAAATTATAGTTTCCTGTAGTGAAGTCCTCTAACTTCAAAAACCCAAAACTGAGTCCCTTTGGCTAGTGTTTGTAGTTTACTACAGTTAGCTACCTTCAAAAGTTGGCCTTAACTGTAGTTTAGAAAAATCTAATCATAGTGGATTTTTCTTTTAACTCCAAAGTTGTTCAGTTAATGAAACTACAATTAGAAAACTACAGAGTTTGCTAACCTCTATTAAAAGCCCCTAAAATGAAGTTTTATTATCATTATAATTGCCAATGTCTAAATAGTAAAGTGTTCAAATTTGGGTTTTTCCTCCTCCAATCTGGTTGTTGCAGTTGATGCTAAAGGCAGAGAACATCATGGACATCCCTCCGAAGCAGAGAATGGAGCGGCAGGAGACGCTGGCGAGGGACCACAGCGAGCAGCACAGGGCTGCACTGCGTCGCGCTGTCATGCTAGCCGTGCCTCACGCATTCTCGCCATCAGAATACGGTACATTCAGCGAAGCATCTGCAGACAATGGGAGTGCGGATGGCTCTCCGATCTCATGGAAGCACGGCAGGAAAGGGACGAGCTCGAGCTGGAATGGATTGATCGAGCGCCTCTTTGAGAAGGATGAGTCTGGGAAATGGTGTTCAGCCCATCAACTTCTAGAAATGAGTCATGATGTGAAGTACTAGGTGTTATACATATGATATCATCAATTCATTCATACAGAAAGGAAGGTGACATTGCCCATTATTCTGTAAATGGAAGTCCAAGTATAGTTGCTTGTATTGAAAGGTTTGAACATCATCACTGTCTTGTTTCTTTCTTCAAATGTGGCTCAAAGATTTGTTTGAACCAAGTGTAAATCATGCCAGTGTCAAACTCAGCTTTTTTTTTTTTTTGTAAACAACTGAAATGGGAACAGACACAATCAAAACTCATCTGAGTGTTAAACTCTCAGAAGTCATGCACACAACAGTAAGAACTTGAGTGCAAGAGGAATACTTAGAAAACCACAGGTCATACAAGTCTGAAGCAGTTTCAGCAACAGACCAACAGTAAACAAATCTATCACCTCAAACTGAACCTTGTAAAGGACCTTGATGTTCCAGAATATGTCGGGCGTCAATTTAATCGGTTGAAATGACCATTACAGATTGATATCAGCTCCTTCAGTAATGAAGCTTCCTTTAACATCAGGCCTTGGAGGGGGAAAAAGTTTCTTTGCTTATCCCATAACAGAGGATATCCTGATACTTCAATACTGGGAGCTCGATATACCTGCAGATTACAGTATTTTCCTTAACAACCCAAGCTAGGAACAATGAAAAATATGAAATAAAATCCAAATCTATAGAGAAGTTATGCTGACAATAGAAATTGTAAACTACTTCCAGTTTCTGGCAGCAAAATCTACAGGGTAGGATTAAAGCAAAACGGCTATATAAAAACCTCTTGATTTGTTCGGTCAAAAGCATTTTAAAGAGAGTGGAAAAAGAAAGATGGCGTTAAGATGATTTTACAATCAAAGAAAGCTCCTAGAGCATGTGAGATAGGTGAAAAGGGAGATGGACAGAAAAAATTTCAGCAGGTAAAACTCTCCCCTTCCCCATTCTCCTACACTTGGAGATCGTCAAATGCTTCGCCTGCAAGACAAAAATGCAGGGAACATCCTCCAACTTCACGGCGTTGTGGTGATCTTTTAATGACATAACTGAGCCGCCACAATAGTTAATTAAATTGGCAGTCATACAACATTACCATAAATTGAATATCAGAATGATGGAATAAAGCCACTGGAGGACTTAGGGAAAGGTCTTAATAACTTCAGTTATGCAAATGAGCACACTAAATCTATTGCAGACCCCCATCTTTCCATGATGCTGAAACAGGCTCATTGCCAATACTTGGCCCCATGCGCTGACACAAGGTTGAGATGGAAAGATTCTTGAATCAACACAGAGTACATTCTTTGGTTCTGATTGGAAAGGCTTAGATGATAATTTGTTATAAACAAATATGATTCTGATCCGATGCCAGTAAAAACCATAATGGTAAACAAGAGCACAACCAGGATATATAACCAATTTTGTTAAACATTGTACATAACATGAACTACAATAACATTTGATGAGCAATGACTGTTGAAAAGAATTAGCTTCGGTATGCTATTGGCACGCAGATACAAGGAACTCAACATATGATGGGATATCTTTTATACAGAAAGGATATTCAAAACACGTGTCAATGTCAGAAAATCAATTTTAGAATTAAATCTGCTACTTCAGAAGTAGGCCAATATTTGGTTCTAACGTATGTATGCATGCCTATAACTGGTCAACCACGGATAAGACACATGTATGGTTGCATTTCAACTGTTTCATTTTTAGCCCTACCCACGAGTGTCACCGAAATTTTAAAATATAGTGCATAACAAGAGACTTCAATAATTTGTCTTCTAAAGAATTAGTTGGGTAATATGGACATTGTAGAGGTTCTTGAAATAATCAAAGACAGAGAGTATCAGAAAGCAAACTGTAATTATTTTAAACTTCACATATATGCTTATGGTTCTGTTATCATCCCATCTAATATTAAAACTACTAAAAAATGAAATAACACTTATATTAGAAAAATTGAAGTCATACAATTTTATATGAAAGGCATGAGAGGCACGTAAAATAGGTTTTTAAAGGTGTTTTTTTTTTTTTTTCAAATCATGTATGCTTTTTGCTTGCCTGCCTCCCCTTGAATACGTTCTATATAGGCACTACACTACAACACATTTATTTTAAAAAACTGGATTTTTTATGGAATTTTCCCAATTGCAGTCATCGAATTGATTAAACGTGAGCACACAAACTAGGATACCAACCTCCATAGCTTTCTATAGCATGTGCATGTCATGCAACTGATAATTACCAATTGTAAAGCAAAATATTGACTTGAACTCCTAGGAGCTAAAAGACCGGCGTAGTGGTGTAAAAAAGGGCTCTGCCAAAAAGAAGAGTGAGGATTACAAGAATAAAAATGAACCAGATATCAGTATATCAGTCTATCATGAATAATCACAAACTTTGTAGTTAAAAAGAAAGTATTAAGGAACAGTTGAAAATACATGAGAGAGAGAGAGAGAGAGAGAGAAGAGAGAGAGAGAGAATGTCCCCCGAATAAACAATATGCTGTAAAATAATGTACGAATTACTGCTAAGCCATTTAAATAAACTTTAAAGAAGGAATGAACTTCTCTATTTTGATAGAGGCGTGCGGAGTACTGTCCTTAGAGTAGATCGTGCCCCTCTGAGAGAGTATCTCGGTGCAGTAGGTTGATGGCGGCTTACCCTCCAGGATTCAACGATCGCTAACCCTGCAAGCGTTCACTCGCAATACACAAGCCCTCGAACAACTCAATTTTTTTTCCTTCAGAGATGCAGGGAAGAACTGAAAGTTTAAGAAGATTTCAGAGGAGGAAGAAGATGGTTGAGTTCTGTTTTTGAGAGCAGGAATAGGTCCTTTATAAAGAGAGTTTATCATCATTAGAAAATCTTTGAGCAGAGAAAATAATGCTTGGACAGAGAACCAATTTTTGGACAGTGAAAAAAATCTTTCCTTGTGCAGAGGAACAATATTGTCTTGAAAAGTATCACTGCAAAACTTGGGTAGAGAGCGTTCAACGGCTAACTCTGACATGACAGGACATGAAAAGATATAAATCTCAACAGTTTATCTCTGCCCAAATATTGTGATAGGATTTAGAAAGTTTTTATTTTAATTTTAAATTCAAAATAAAATTGGCAAAATTAGCCTATTCGGTCACACCCGCAAGGCTCTGAAACTCGGATTTGCACCCCCCCTACGCGTGCGATGCGGGCGCACATGCACATTAAGATTTTCCAGACCCGGTAACTCAATTTTCTTCACTGGGCCTTAATGGGCTTGTGTCCGCACGAGCACCCTTGTTTCTAGCTGACACAACCCATCATGAGAGGGACTCTATATATAACACTAAAGAATTCTTTTCCTATCTAATGTGAGACTAAAAGAACTTACTTAATTCTGAAATACCCTCAAAATACTAATAATCCTCCACTATTTCAAATTAAAAGGAATAATAATAAGAAAGAGAGAGAAGAGGAAACATGAGAACTCAATGCATCAATAGTGGTGACTTTTGGTCTATGAACCACTACCTAAGATATGTAGGTGTGTTTCACAAGAAGTTGGTGAAACGTAAAGTTTTTATGAACCAATCTCCCTAATTATGGATCATTAACCTACTACCCACATATCATTCTTAGAACTGAGCTGTTCAAAATGGGTTGGCGCGAATCGACCATGCGCCCTACTTGGATATTCATGAGCCGCTCTAGAGAATATGCTACATTCTCATAGGAAGCGGTCTCACTTTCACACTCATATAGGTGGATCCATCAGTGTGCATTGCAATTAAACACACAAACCCAATAAGGGTTATGATAATCCATTAAGAGCTAATGCTCATCCTTTACACATTACAATTTGTACTATCTACATCATAGGAAGGGACTTCTCAATAATAAAATAATGATAGTGCATCACCAAGTCAACAAATAATTTGTTATTACCCATATGAACTACTTCATGAGTTCATTAATCACATAAGTTGAGTTACTATCATTTTTGACTCTTACATGAGTCCCATTCCCCTCGATGTATTCTCCACTAGTTTCTCCCTAGTGATTTAGTAAATGGATCACTTATATAAGCTCTGACCTCACATAGTCAAGAAATATGATCCCATAATCTACAGCTGCTTTAACAATGTTATGTCTTAGGCGTATATGCCTACTCTTTCTAATGTATATTTTATTTTTAGTTCTTACAATAGTAGATTAGTGGTTATCACAATGAATAGACAGACGAAGCTGGTCTTTTTCCAAATTAGTATATCAATCAAAAGATTCCTGAGCCATTCAGCTTCAGTACTTGCCTTCTCTAAGGCAAACAAACTCAGACTCCATAGTGGAGCGAGCTATGACGGTTTGCTTGGATGATTGTCAAGAAACCGCACCCCCACTAAGTGTGATCACATATCCATTTGTGGACTTTAACTCATCAGAATCGGAGATCTAGTTAGCATCTGAGTATCCCTCTAAAACAAAAGGAAAGCCATAATATGTCAAACTATAATTAATAGTTCCTTTTTAGATACTTTAGCACTCGATATAATGTTGTCCAATGGTTCTTATTAGGACAGCGAGTGTAACGACTAAGTCATCCCAGCATAAGCATTGTCAGGTCGAGTATAATTCATCAAGCGCATTAAACTAATAATATTTGTGCATACTCAGATTGTGACACACTTTTCTTTATTCTTTCTTAAGTGAATGCTGCCATCATAAGGTGTGAAAATAGGAGTGCATTCAAAGTGACCAAATCTTTTCAACATTTTTTCTATATAAGTGTCCTTGTGAAAGCATGATACGATCAGAATCTCTAGTTATTTTAATTCCTAAGATCACATCAACTTCACCCATGTCCTTCATATCAAAATTAGAGGACAAAAATGATTTGGTATCATTTATAATTTCTAAGTTTTTATCAAATATAAGCATATCATCAACATATAAATATGATAACACCAACATTATCCTCAAATTTAGTATAGTATACATTTTATCAGCTTCATTAATCTGATAACCATAGGAAATAAGAATACTATCAAATTTATCATGTCATTATTGGGTGCTTGTTTAAAACATATATAAAGATTTTATAAGTTTCAGACTTTGTGTTCATTTTCAGTTGTCACAACAGCCTTCAGGTTGGTCCATAAATATTTCTTTCTTCTAATTTTCCATTTAAGAATGCAGTTTTAATATCTATTTGATGTATCACAAGCTTATGAATAGATGCTAAAGTAAACACACTCTAATGATGCAATTCTAGTCACAGGAGCAAATGTTCAAAATAATCAAAGTTTTTTTAGTGTATCCTTTAGCAACCATTCTAATTTTAAATTTATCCAAAGACCCATCAAGTTTCAGTTTTTCTTTAAATATCCATTTGCAACCAATTGGTTTTTGCACCTGGTGGCAAATCAACAAGATCCCAAGTGTGATTCGATAAAATGTATTCTAATTCATTTTAATAGCCTCTTTTCAGAGTGGAGCATCCGAAAAGGAGATAGCCTATTTGTAAGTGAGAGGGTCATCACCAACAAGAAATGTAAGAAATCTTCACCAAAGTCAGTTTTCTTTTCTAACGCTTTTACTTCTCCTTAGTTCAATCTCTTCATTATTATTAGATTCTTGTGCATGACTAGATGATGAATCATGAGAAGTTTTATCAACATGAGTTTTCAATGAAAAACATGCTCAAAGAATTCTGCATTTTTAGTTTCAACAATAGTATTAACCTCCATAACATTATTATCACTTCTAGCCACAAGAAACCTATATGGAAGCTCTATGATGTGCATAACCTATAAACATGCAGTCAAAGATTTTGGGTCATAGTTTCTTTCTTTTAGGTTCAGGTAGAAGAACTTTAGCTAGGCCCCCCACACTTTTAAATAGTTTAAGTTTGGTGCATGTCCTTTCTAGATTTCATATGGGGTTATACCGATTTTTTTTATAGGTATTCTATTTTAAATATGACAAGCAGAGAGTATAGCCTCCCACAGGTTCAGAGGTGCACCAGATCTTATAAGCATAACACTCATCTATTTTTTGAGTGTTCTATTTTTTTTCCAGCAACACCATTAGATTCAGGTGAATATAGAGGGATAGTCTCATGAATTATGCCTTTTTCACAAAATTCATTAAATTATTTAAGTTCATATTCACCACCTCTATTCGATCTCAATCTCTTGATTTCCTATTTAGTTGATTTTCAACTTCTGATTTATATTTCAGAAACATTTCAAAGGCTTCATCTTTAGATCTTATAGATAGACTACTGTATATCTAGAACAGTCATCAATAAAAGTGATATAGAATCTTCTACCGCCTCTAGTTGTAAGTTATTTTTTAAGTCACCAAGATCACTATGAATAAGCTCAAGCAATTCATATTCTCTTTGTACACTTTTGCATGATTTCTTAGTGGATTTAGATTCAACACATATTTCACATTTGTCATGATCAGATATAGTTATATGATACAATAGACCTATATCTTCATTTTCTTAATGTAAGAAAAAACCATGTCCTAACCTACTATGTCAAAGATCACTAGAGTCAATCATGTAAGCAGAAGACGTAGATCCATTTTCATTCATGATTTCAAGTTCATTCAGTATAAATAAATCCTGACTACAGTATCCTTTACGAACAAATTGTATTCCTACTTATTACAATTTTATCAGATTCAAAGCAAACCTTAACTCCAGCTATTTCAAGAAGAGAAAACAGAAATAAGGTTCCAACGAATCTCAGAAACATGAAGCACATCTGTAAAAGAAAAAGATCTTCCATGAAGTGAGCTTGAGAAGCACCTTTCCCTTACCCACAACGGGTGAGGGTCTCGAATTGCCCATGAACACTTGTTCACCATGATCAACAGAAGAGTAAGAAGAGAAAGCTCCTCTGTCGGCACATATATGTCGGGTTGCCCCGGAATCAATCTGAAGGTTCACCTAGAGGGGGGGGGGGTGAATAGGTGATGGCTAATCTAATGGTCACTTAATGATGAAAATATGCAAAATAATGCGGAAGCTAAAAACAATTATGATCTAATTAAACTTTTACACTAAACACCAAGTATAACTAAAGAGTGCCGAATTCCCCGTGAAGGGCTCTGGACAAACTCCCATAGATTCCCCTTGAATGGGTAAGGTGCCGCGTTGGCTCTCTTGGTTGAATACAAGTGTTTAGCAAACAAACCCAAGCAGTATACAAGTGAGCACAATATATCAAGCATGTAAATATAAAGACAATAATTGAATACAAGATATAAAAGAGACAAAGAGAGAGAGTGAGCATCGCAAACACAAGGGTATGTTTCGAGGTTCGAGCACACTTGCTCTACATCCCCGCCTTCGACACACGAAGGATTTCCACTATGCAAGATCCCAATGGATCTCTCCTCGGTGCCGCAACACCTACAAGCCCTCGAACTCCCTAGTCCCGTACACACCGCAAGCCCACCGGCTCGCCGAGGCCGCACTCAAACAGAAGAGTTCGCACCCGAACCCTAAACAACCACGAGCACACTTGCCCGTCTCCTCAAAGAACAAAGAAAGATCTTTGGTGATCTAAACACTTTGATCACCAAAAAGAACTCTCACTACAACAGTCCTATAAGATGAATAGCTCAATGGATGCTCAAGTGTTTGTGTGAGAAAAGCAAGGATTGAAACTTTGGTGAAAAACTCAAGAAATCTCTTTTACACTCTTATAAATTCTTCCCTTTAGATTGGAAGTATTTGCTCTCAAATATGTGGAGAAAACCCTTTTAAAAGAATGGGAAAAACTGGCTCAAAGCTCTCCTAAAATCTTAGCTCAAAACAATGACCAAACCCCCAATTTATAGGCTGTCAAAAACTAGCCGTTGGGTTCTGTCAGGCCTGCCGGTCGACTGGGTCGTCGACCGCCAACGGTCAGAAATCCGACCGTTGGAGCCACGGTCGACCGCCTGGGTCGACCGACCCACTGGAGCTGAGAGTCGAACTCTCTATCGGTCGACCCGTACGGTCGGCCGAAACTTCCAGAGAGCTCTGCTCTCTGGAGCGGTCGACCCGTACGGTCGGCCGTCCTCCAGTGCACAAAGGCGTGCACATCTGTGCACGTCGGTCGACCGATCCGGTCGGCCGACTCCAGTATTAGTCGACTATAAAGGTTGTAAGTCGACTTATCCGAAGCCTGAAACAGTTTTTCTGGATTAAAAAGTTAGTCTTTTGGCTCAAATAAAATCCCATAAAATACTTAAAAATCTACAAAAAAT